>JAXRKP010000743.1:115000-147500 GCA_037039925.1 Doris montereyensis
TCTAATTTTACATGCACTTACCAAACTCAAAACTACTCGTGCATCAAGGGAAATAATGATACAGGTATTAGAAAAGAAATGGTTAAGTCCCTTGGATTTATGTTTTCTCTGTCGGCTCGTCATCCTGCCTCGCTGTTGTTTAAGTTTGTTACAGACGTAAATGTCGACATAAGATAATATGAAAGCCTCCATATAAACAAAGACGAGACAAATACAAGGAATAGAAAGAAAGAAACAAATTCCTGGCTACCACGGGGATCGAACACGCGACTTGTGTGCATCGGTACCCACCGCCTCGCTATGAAAAGGAGGCGTGCTACCAACCGAGCTAACTACACTAACAGGGAGCGCTTCTGCTAGTAAATGGATAGAACTTTCTCTGTAGCCAATGGCCATCCATTCTTACATGACAGGTGCAAAAAAATCCACGACAGTTTTTCCTTCTTCCACAAACATCACATTGGTTTGGAAATGCATAGCTCCTTGATTTGGTTAACAACCCTTAACCTCAACTTATTTCGTACGCAAGCAGGGATGGAGTACAGACCATCGTTGATTTGTCTATGCAAAAAAACATTGTGCATTGTGACGTCGCTCTGTCTGGCAGAGAGAGAGAGAGAGAGAGAGAGAGAGAGAGAGAGAGAGAGAGAGAGAGAGAGAGAGAGAGAGAGAGAGGAGAGAGAGAGAGAGAGAGAGAGAAGAGAGAGAGAGAGAGAGAGAGAGAGAGAGAGAGAGAGAGAGGAGAGAGAGAGAGAGTAAGATGCTGTGTGTGTTGTCGACCTATAGACATTGCTAAACGACGATCATCATAACAACATAATTAATATAATAATAATTCATAATTTATATAGCGTCAATATCCATAAAAAAAAAAGCTCAAAAGCGCTTTACAATGAGAGTGTGACATGGTGCATTATGATTCAAGCAGGAAGACAATTATACTATAGTACCATAGATAATAAAAGATAATTAAAATTACATCAAAAGACGAAAACACACACAAGGTATAAAAATCATGCATTCAAGTGTATCGAATGCAGAGCGAAAAGGTGTATTTTCAATGATCTTTTGAAAGAGTCAAGTGATTTGGAATTTCGTGTATGAGGTGACAGAGAGTTCAAGACAACGGGGCCAGAAATGTAAAGGCATGATCGAAAAATTAAGATTTTGACATTTTACGATCAAATAACAACACATTACAGGATCTAAGCTGCCGACTTTACTTGGCCCAGGCGGATGGAATTGGTATCTTGCCGTTCTGGCAAGTAGAGAGTGCTCGCTATCAGTAACTTCAAATACCTTAAATTTGAGTGAAAGGCATGTCTGACAACTTTTTAACAAGTTAAGTGTTTGTAAAGACATCGTGTTGCTGGCCGGTCCGGTCATGTTGTTGAAGGGTTAAATTATATAGAAAAAGGTTTATGTTTCCTGAGAAAGTGCGTTTTTTAGATGGCGTATTATTTCACCGCCAGTATGACACGAAATTTATTTACATACAGTTGTCAATATCAAACTTGTGATTTAGGTTGTTTGATTCTTTTTGTTTATTTTGTTTGAATTTATATAATTCGGGAAGGGGGGTTGACTGAGGAAGGATGCTTTTGAGTTTTATTCGGAAGGGGCATTCGATTCATGCTTTATATAAAAATAAAAAAAACAGATTTCTAAATACAAATTACGTTTAGAAGAAGACAACCAGGCAGCGCGTCTAAACAGGAAACAGACAAACACAAGGACAACTGCAACGCGTCCCTATGGGATATAGGCGATACAATGAGGAATTGCAACGCGTCCCAACAGGACACAGACGATACAAGGAGAATTGCAACGCGTCCCAACAGGACACAGACGATACAAGGAGAATTGCACCGCGTCCCAACAGGACACAGACGATACAATGAGAATTGCAACGCGTCCCAACAGGACACAGACGATACAAGGAGAATTGCACCGCGTCCCAACAGGACACAGACGATACAAGGAGAATTGCACCGCGTCCCAACAGGACACAGACGATACAAGGAGAATTGCACCGCGTCACAACAGGACACAGACGATACAAGGAGAATTGCACCGCGTCACAACAGGACACAGACGATACAAGGAGAATTGCAACGCGTCACAACAGGACACAGACGATACAATGAGAATTGCACCGCGTCACAACAGGACACAGACGATACAAGGAGAATTGCACCGCGTCACAACAGGACACAGACGATACAAGGAGAATTGCAACGCGTCACAACAAGAGACAGACGACACAAGAGAATTGCAACGCGTCCTACAAGAGACAGACGACACAAGGAGCATTGCAACGCGTCCCTACAAGAGACAGACGACACAAGGAGCATTGCAACGCGTCCCTACAAGAGACAGACGACACAAGGGCATTTGCAACGCGTCCTACAAGAGACAGACGACACAAGGAGCATTGCAACGCGTCCCTACAAGAGACAGACGACACAAGGAGCATTGCAACGCGTCCCTACAAGAGACAGACGACACAAGGAGCATTGCAACGCGTCCCTACAAGAGACAGACGACACAAGGAGCATTGCAACGCGTCCCTACAAGAGACAGACGACACAAGGAGCATTGCAACGCGTCCCTACAAGAGACAGACGACAAAAGGAGCATTGCAACGTGTTCCTGCAGGAGGCAGACGATACAAAACAAAGATCATTGCATCGCGTCCCTACAGGAGACAAACGACACAAGTTGAGCATTGCATCGCGCCCCTAGAGGAGATAGACGACACAAGGAGGAAATGCACCGCATCCCTACAGGAGACAGACGATACAAGGAGCATTGCACCGCGTCCAAACAGGAGACAGACGATACAAGGAGCATTGCAACGCATTCCAACAGGAGATAGAAGATACAAGAGCATTGCATCGCGTCCCTAGAGGAGATAGACGACACAATGAGCATTGCACCGCGTCCCTACAGTACACAGACAACACAATGAGCATTGCACCGCGTCCCTACAGATGACAGACGACACAAGGGGTATTGCACCGTGTCCAAACAGAGACAGATGATACAAGGAGCATTGCAACGCATTCCAACAGGAGATAGAAGATACAAAGAGCATTGCAACGCATTCCAACAGGAGAAATAAGATACAAAGAGCATTGCAACGCATTCCAACAGGAGAAATAAGATACAAAGAGCATTGCAACGCATTCCAACAGGAGACAGACGACACAAGGAGCATTGCAACGCATTCCAACAGGATATAGAAGACACAACAAGCATTGCAACAGCAGACAGAAGACGCAAAGAGCATTACAACGCGTCCCAACAGGAGAAAAGAAGATACAAAGGAGAATTGCATTGCAACGTCCCAACAGGAGAAATAAGATACAAAGAGCATTGCAACGCATTCCAACAGGAGAAATAAGATACAAAGACATTGCAACGCATTCCAACAGGAGAAATAAGATACAAAGAGCATTGCAATGCGTCTCAACAGGAGAAAGAAGATGCAAAGAGCATTACAACACATTCCAACCCGAGATAGAAGATCTAAAGAGCATCGCAACGCATTCCAACAAGATATAGAAGGTACAAAGAGCATTGCAACGCATTCCAACAGGATAGAAGGTACAAAGAGCATTGCAACGCATTCCAACAGGAGATAGAAGGTACAAAGAGCATTGTAACGCGTCCCGACTGGAGACAGACGACACAAGGAGCATTGCAACGCGTCCCAACAGGAGAAAGAAGATACAAAGAGCATTATAATGTGTCCAAATAAGAGACAGACGACACAATAAGCATTGCAACGCGTCCATCCCAAAGGCACGACAAAGCAGCAATTCAATGCATCCAGCAGGAGACACACGATAAGCAGAGCAACGCAATGTGTCCCAACAGGAGATAGACAATACCAGGAGCATTGTAACGCGACCCTACACGAGATAAAAAATTAACAGAGCATTGCAACGCGTGTCTACACGAGAAAGAAAATACCAGTGGAGCATTGGCAAGCGTCCTTACACGAGATAGAAGACTCAGGAGGAATGCAGCGTGAACGAATACGAGATAAAAGATATAAAGAAGCATTGCAACGCATCACAACTGAGATAGAAACAAAAGCGGAGCATTGCAGCGTGTCCTAACACGAGATTGAAGACACAAAAGGAGCATTGCAACGTCCAAACACGAGATTGAAGACACAAAAGGAGCATTGCAACGTGTCCCAACACGAGATTGAAGACACAAAAGGAGCATTGCAATGTGTCTTTAAAACGAGATTGAAGACACAAAAGGAGCATTGCAACGTGTCTTAACACGAGATTGAAGACACGAAAGGAGCATTGCAGCGTGTCTTAACACGAGATTGAAGAAACGAAAGGGAGCATTGCAGCGTGTCTTAACACGAGATTGAAGACATGAAAGGAGATTGGCAGCGTGCGTTCAACACGAGATTGGAAGACACGAAAGGAGTATTGCAGTGTGTCTTAACACGAGATTGAAGACAAAAGGAGTACATTGCAGCGTGTCTTAACACGAGATTGAAGACACTGAAAGGAGCATTGCAGCGTGTCCAAATAGGAGATAGAAGATACAAAGAGCATTGCAGCGTTTTCCAACACGAGATAAAAGATACAAAAAGCATTGCAGCGTGTCCCAATATGAGATTGAAAATACAAAAAACCCTAAAAGGACTATTGCAGCGTTTCCCAACACGAGATTGAAAAACACAAAATGAGCATTGCAGCGTGTACCAACACGAGATTGAAGATACGTGAAAGAAGCATTGCAGGTGTCGCAACAGAAGGAGCATTACAGCGTGTCCCAACAGAAGATAGAAGATACAAAGAGCATTGCAGCGTGTCTCAACACGAGATAGAAGATACAAAGAGCATTGCAGCGTGTCTCAACACGAGATAGAAGATACAAAGAGACATTGCAGCGTGTCTCAACACGAGATAGAAGACACACCGAGCATTTGCAGCGTGTCTCAACACGAGATAGAAGACACAAAGAGCGTTGCAGCGTGTCTCAATACGAGATAGAAGACACAACGAGCATTGGTGGAGCGTGTCTCAACACGAGATAGAAGACACAGAGAGCATTACAGCGTGTCTCAACACGAGATAGAAGACACAAAGAGCATTGCAGCATGTCTCAACACGAGGTAGAAGATACAAAGATATTGTAACAAGTCCAAACACGAGATAGAAGACACAAAGAGCATTGCACTGTGTCCCAACACGAGATACAAGATACAAGGAGCATTGCAGCGTGTTCCAACACGACAAAGAAGATACAAAGAGCATTGCAACAACTCCCAACACGAGATAGAAAATACAAAGAGCATTGCAACAAACCACAACACGAGATAGAAGACATAAAGAGCAACACAAAGAGCATTGCAGCGTGTCCCAAACACGAGATAGAAGACACAAAGAGCATTGCAGCGTGTCCCAACACGAGATACAAGACACAAAGAGCATTGAAACAAATCACAACACGAGATAGAAGACACAAAGAGCATTGCAGTGTGTCATGACACGAGAAAGAAGATACATTACAAGGAGCAATACAACAGATCCCCCACGAGATAGAAGATACAAAGAGCATTGCAGCGCACCGCAACACGAGATGGAAGATACAAAGAGCAATGCAACGCGTCCCTACATGAGACATACGCCACATTGAGCATTGCATCGCGTCCTAACAGGAGACAGGAGATACAAACAGCAATGCAACGCGTCCCAACAGGAGACAGGAGATACAAAGAGCGATGCAACACGGCCCAACAGAGAGACAAGACACAATGAGCGTTGCAGTGCATCCCAACAGAAGATAGAAGATACAAGGAGCAGCACAGTTCGTCCCAGCAAGAGATAGAAAACACAAAGAGCTATAATAATAATAATAATAATAATAATAATAATAATAATAATAATAATAATAATAATAATAATAATAATAATAATAATAATGATAATAATAATAATAATAAGGATAATAATAATAATAATAATAATAATAATTATAATAATAATAATAATAATAATAATAATAATAATAATAATAATAATAATAAAAATAATAATAATAATAATAATAAAAATAATAATAATAATAATAATAATAATAATAATAATAATAATAATAATAATAATAATAATAATAATAATAATAATAATAATAATAATAATAATATAAGTCATCTCTATATCGCCCAATCTTACGACAGCTCTGCAATGCGTCCTAACAGGAGATAAAAAGATACAAAGAGCAATGCAATGCGTCCGAGCAGGAGATATATAGAGAGCATTGCAATGCGTCCGAGCAGGCGATAAAATATACAGTGGGCAATGCAATGTGTCCGAATAGGAGATAAAAGATACAAGGAGCAATGCAATGCGTCCCAAAAGGAGATAGAAGATACAAAGAGCAATGCAAAGCGTCCGAATAGGGAGATAAAATATACAGGATCATTGCAATACGTTCAAACAGGAGATAGAAGATACAAAGAGTAATGTACTGCATAGTCCCAAAGATATAGAAGATACAAGGAGCAATGTAATGCGTCCCAAAAGGAGATAGAAGATACAAAGAGCAATGCAATACGTCCCAAAAGGAGATAGAAGATACAAGGAGCAATGCAATACATCCCAAAAGGAGATAGAAGATACAAAGAGCAATGCAATACATCCGAAAAAGATAGAAGATACAAAAGAGCAATGCATACATCCCAAAAAGGAGATAGAAGATACAAAGAGCAATGCAATACGTCCCCAAAAGAGATAGAAGATACAAAGAGAAATGCAATACGTCCCAAAAGGAGATAGAAGATACCAGGAGCAATGCAATGCGTCCCAAAAAGGAGATAGAAGATACCAGGAGCAATGCAATGCGTCCCAAAAGGAGATAGAAGATACAAGGAGCAATGCAGCGGCGTACCAACAGGAGATAGAAGATACAAGGAGCAATGCAGCGCGTCCCAACAGGAGAGATAATAATAATAATAATGATATAATTCATTTCTATATCGCCCACTACCATCTAAGGTCAGCTTTAAGCCCATTTATACATACATATTTAAAAAAAACATGATTAATGTGGATATAAAAAATCAATAAATAAATACATAAATAAATAAATACATAAAAGCATAATATCATGTATAAAGGCGTATGGAGCATTGCAACGCATCCCATCAAGAGAGACAAGACACGAAGAGCATTGCAACGCATCCCATCAAGAGAGACAAGACACGAGGAGCATTGCAACGCATCCCATCGAGAGAGACAAAACACGAGGAGCATTGCAACGCATCACATCGAGAGAGACAAGACGTGAGGAGCATCGCAACGCATCCCATCAAGAGAGACAAGACCTGAGGAGCATTGCAACGCATCCCATCAAGAGAGACAAGATACGAGGAGTATTGCAACCCGTCCCAGTAAGAGAGACAAGACACGATGAGCATTGCAACGCATCCCATCAAGAGAGACAAGACACTAGAGCATTGCGACGTGTCCCAAAAAGAGAGACAAGACACGAGAAGCATTGCAACGCATCCCATCAAGAGAGACAAGACACTAGGAGCATTGCAACACGCCCCAACAAGAGAGACAAGACACAAGGAGCATTGCAACGCATCCCAAAAAGAGAGACAAGACACGAGAAGCATTGCAACGAATGCCAACAAGAGAGACAAGACACGAGGAGCAATGCAACACGTCCCAACAAGAGAGAGACAAGACACGAGAAGCATTGCAACACGTCCTTACAGGAGAGTATAGAAACGAGAAGTACTGCAACGCAACGCATCCTTACAAGAGAGTATATACAAGAAGCACTGCAACGCGTCCTTAGAGGAGAGTATAGATACAGGAAGCACTGCAACTAGTGCAACGCGTACGTACAGCAGAGTATATATACAACAAGCATTGCAACGCGTCCTTAAATGAGAGTATAGATACACGAAGCACTGTAACGCTTCCTTACAGGAGATTATAGATACAAGGAGCACTGCAACGCGTCCTTACAGTAGAGTATAGAGGGTATAGATACAAGGAACACTGGAATGCGTCCTTACAGGAGAGTATAGATACAAGAAGCAATGCAACGCGTCCCTACAGGTCAGACAAGATACTGTGAGCATTGCAACTCATCTTTACAGGAGATTATAGATACAAAAAAGCACTGCAACGCGTCCCTACATGTGATTTAAGACACTGGGTGCATTGCAGTACGTCAACACCAGGAGAGAGAAGACGTAAGGAGCATTGTAGCGCGTCAACAACAGGAGATAAACACACAAGAAGCATTGTAGTGCACCAACAACAGGAGAAAGAAGACACAAGGCGCATTGTAGCGCATCAACAACAGGAAATAGAAGACACAAGGCGCAATGTAGAGCATTAAGAGCAAGAGATAGAAGACACAATGAGCATTGTAGGGCGTCAACAACAGGAAACAGAAGACACAAGGCGCATTGCAGCACGTCAACCACAGGAAATAGAAGACACAAGGCGCATTGCAGTACATCAACAACAGGAAATAGAAGACACAAGGCGCATTGCATTGTAGCACGTCAACAACAGGAGATATAAAAGACAAGGCGCATTGTAGCACGTCAACAACAGGAGATATAAAAGACAAGGCGCATTGTAGCACGTCAACAACACAGGAGATAAAAGAGACAAGGCGCATTGTAGCACGTCAACAACACAGGAGATACAAGAGACAAGGCGCATTGTAGCACGTCAACAACACAGGAGATATAAGAGACAAGGCGCATTGTCAACAACACAGGAGATACAAGAGACAAGGCGCATTGTAGCACACCAACAACACAGGACGTTAATACAAGAGACAAGACGCATTGTAGCACGTTAACAACACAGGACATACAAGAGACAAGGCGCATTGTAGCACGTCAACAACACAGGACATACAAGAGACAAGGCGCATTGTAGCACGTCAACAACACAGGACATACAAGAGACAAGGCGCATTGTAGCAAGTTAACAACACAGGACATACAAGAGACAAGGCGCATTGTAGCACGTCAACAACACAGGAGATACAAGAGACAAGGCGCATTGTAGCACGTCAACAACACAGGAGATACAAGAGACAAGGCGCATTGTAGCACGTCAACAACACAGGAGATACAAGAGACAAGGCGCATTGTAGCACGTCAACAACACAGGACATACAAGAGACAAGACGCATTGTAGCACGTTAACAACACAGGACATACAAGAGACAATGCGCATTGTAGTATGTCAACAACACAAAGATAGAAGACACAAAGAGAATTGTAGCACGCATCAACAAAAGGACATACAGGAGACACAAGAAGCATTGTAGCACGTCAACAACACGTGATAGAAAACATAATAATCATTACAACATGTCAAACAAAAGGTGATAGAAGACACAAGTAATCATAGTAACATGTCAAACAACACGTGATAGAAAACATAATAATGATTACAACATATCAAAAACACTAGATAGAAGACAAAATAATCATTACAACATGTCAAACAACACGTAAATAGAAGAAACAATAATCATTAAACATATCAAAAACACTAGATAGAAGACAAAATAATCATTACACCATGTTAACAACAACAAACATGTCAACAACACTAAATAGAGGACGCAATAAACATTGCAACATGTCAACAACACTAAATAGAGGACGCAATAAACATTGCAACATGTCAACAACACTAAATAGAGGACACAATAAACATTGCAACATTTCAACAACACTAGATAGAGGAGACAATAAACATTGCAACATGTCAACAACACTAGATAGAGGACACAATAAACATTGCAACATTTCAACAACACTAGATAGAGGAGACAATAAACATTGCAAAATGTCAACAACACTAGATAGAGGACGCAATAAACATTGCGAGATAGAGGACACAAACATGTCAACAACACTAGATAGAGGACGCAATAAACATTGCAACATGTCAACAACACTAGATAGACACAAGGACGCAACATCAAAACGAGATTGCAGCATGTCAACAACACTAGATAGAGGACGCAATAAACATTGCAAAATGTCAACAACACTCAACAAGAGATAGAGGACACAAGGAGCAATGCAACACTTCAACAACACGAGATAGAGGACACTAGGAGCAATGCAACATGTCAACAACAGGAGATAGAGGACACAAGGAGCAATGCAACATGTCAACAACACGAGATAAAGGACAATAGGAGCATCGTAACAAGTCAACAACACGAGATGGAGGACTCAAGGAGCAATGCAACACGTCAATAACACGAGATAGAGGACACAAGAAGCATTGTAACATGTCAACAACACGAGATAGAGGACACAATGATAATTATAACACGTTAATACCACGAGATACAGGACACAAGGAGCAATGCAACACGTTTAATAACAGAGAACAAAAAGAGTATTGTAACACGTCAATGCCAGAATATAGAGCACACAAGGAGCAATGCAACATGTCAACAACAGGAGATAGAGGACACAAGGAGCAATGCAACATGTCAACAACAGGAGATAGAGGACACAATGAGCAATGCAAAGTTTGAACAATGGGAGATAGAGGACACAAGGAGAAGTGCAAAGCTTGAAAAACACTAGATAGAGGATACAAGAAGCAATGCAACAACACTAAATACAGGACACAAGGAGCAATGAAATGCTTGAAGAACACGAGATAGAGGACACAAGGAGAAGTGCAAAGCTTGAGAAACACTAGATAGAGGACACAAGAAGCAATGCAACACGTCAACAACACGAGATAGATGACTAAAAAGGAGCTATACAACAAGTCAACAACACCTGATGGAGGACTCAAGGAGCAACGCAACATGTCAACAACGGGAGATAGAGGACACAAGGGGAGCAATGCAACATGTCAACAACATGAGATAGAGGACACAAGGAGCAATGCAACATGTCAACAACGGGAGATAGAGGACACAAGGAGCAATGCAACATGTCAACAACGGAGATAGAGGACACTAGGAGCAATGCAACATGTGAACAACATGAGATAGAGGACACTAGGAGCAATGCAACATGTGAACAACATGAGATAGAGGACACAAGGAGCAATGCAACATATCAACAACGGTAGATAGAGGACACAACGAGCAATGCAACGCTTCAATAACACGAGATAGAGGACACAAGGAACAATGCAACATGTCAACAATGGGAGATAGAGGACACAAGGAGCAATGCAACATGTTAACAATGGGAGATAGAGGACACAAGGAGTAATGCAACATGTCAACAATGGGAGATAGAGGACACAAGGAGTAATGCAACATGTCAACAATGGGAGATAGAGGACACAAGGAGCAATGCAACATGTCAACAATGGGAGATAGAGGACACAAGGAGTAATGCAACATGTCAACAATGGGAGATAGAGGACACGTCAACGACACAATGCAACATGTCAACAACGGGAGATAGAGGACACAAGGAGCAATGCAACATGTCAACAATTCAATAACACGAGATAGAGGACACAAGGAACAATGCAACATGTCAACAATGGGAAATAAAAGGACACAAGGAGCAATGCAAAGCTTCAACAATGGAAGATAGAGACACAAGGAAGCAGTGCAAAGCTTCAACAATGGGAGATAAAAGGACATAAGGAGCAATGCAAAGCTTCAACAATGGGATATAGAGGACAGTGCAAAGGAGCAATGCAAAGCTTCAACAATGGGATATAGAGACACAAGGAGCAATGCAAAGCTTCAACAATGGGATATAGAGGACACAAGGAGCAATGCAAAGCTTCAACAATGGGATATAGAAGACACAAGGAGCAATTCAAAGCTTCAACAATGGGATATAGAGGACACAAGGAGCAATGTAAAGCTTCAACAATGGGATATAGAGGACACAAGGAGCAATGCAAAGCTTCAACAATGGAGATAAAAGACACAAAGAGCATTGCAATGCGTCATAATAACATGAGGGCGTGACGGGTAAATGTTGGGGACGTGGCGGGTGCCAGTCTTGTCATTGATTTTATTTGATTCCATTTAATTTCACCCACATCCACAACTATGACAAATCTCGAGGATTTTGGTAGGATTTTAAAATTTGTCCTTGCGGCCACGTAAACAGGACCTCCTTTTTATCGTCTGTCTCCGATGGGGCAAGGTGTCGGTCCATCTACCGGGTGTAAGCTTTACAAAATAAAAACAACTTCAACTTGGGGCAATTCAACCTGCTCAGTTTGAACTTACGACCTTTTTGGTTGAGAGACCGACACCATACCTCTTGACTGCCGAGTCCCCTTCCTGCTTTGTGATTGAAAAGGGCATGGAGAATGGTGGGTCAGCGGTCATGGGGTCGAACCCGCCTTAGCTTGTTGGTATGTTGCTCACCGTTAGTAAACTATATGTCGATATAAAGTAAAAGAAAAGAGTTAAGTTCCTCCAAGGCCGTCACGGACCCATACAGCCGGAGCTTATCCCGGTTTCAAGAGCATGAAGTGGAACCGGTGATAATAATCACCTCCTGGACAGGACGCTAGTCTGACGCAGGTATTTACTACCAAGAGTTAAGTGAGTGTACTCATTTATTGCACCTAAGTTGAGTAGGAGAAATGCGTGGTAAGTGTCTTTCCCACGGAGCACGACGTCGTCGAGCCTAATTTTGCTGGGATTCGAACCTGGGACCTCATGGTCCGCAGTCCGGCAGCCTAACCTAACCATCGGCGCCCTACGCTACTATCTCCATATTATTGGCTTCGTGGATACTATTATTAGCTCTGAGTTAGTCGTTTTTTGCTTGTTATATAATATACATATATACATGTATATGTAAAACTGAAGATCGACATTTATCAACAGAGAATTCTGATTACGGTACTTGAGAACCATTCACACACACACACACACCCCCTCCCCGATACACACAACATCGTGTTTTTCCTCTGTCCTTATGGAAACTACCTCTCATTTGTAGGGGTCTGTTAAATTTTTCCAATTCATACCCACCAATCCATGTAAACGTCTTGGACCTTCCAAGAAGAAAGTATCAAGGTCACTCAAAGCCCTTTACACTTTATCGAGCATGAAAATACTGACTGTCTGTGTGGGGGGCCGGGCGGTGGGGGGTGGGGGTGGGGGGTGGAGGGTTGTTTAGTTGCGTTTTTGAATTCAAACTTTTTGTTATCTTTTTAATTGAGGAGCATTCGACAAAGTGCCACCCGCTGTTCAACAGACCGTGATACACACACACACACACACACACACACACCATACGTGAAGCTGAAGTAAAGGGACGCCTGAGAAAGGAAGCACTCACTCGCCACCGCTTCAGCCGATTGAAACAGTTCACCCGTATGAAACTGTATTTATTGGTGCGTTCAAAAAATGATGTGATACATGTAGAAGTGGGGGTGATACCAAAGACCGTATATTATTGTAAGACGTATCAACTCGGCTGTTTTCGTCCTTGCTGGGATCAAATCTAAAAATAACTGTGCGCGTAAACTCAGCGGCAAGCCTACGCGCTCAGTAAGATTCGGCGACAGTCACTTTAGTTTTTGCTTTTTCTCTCCTGTCCTATAATGTACGATGATAATGATGATATTATCGAATACCCCTAGGTGCTTCAACTGACCTATTCCCGTCCTCGCTGGGGTAAGATCTAAAACTAATTGTGCGCGTAACCTCAGCGGCTAGGCCACGCGCTCAATATGAGTAGTGTCAGCATAAGGGGATTGAATTTTACGTCCGAGTTCTTATTAGAACCCTTGGAACAGAGACTCTTAGCTTACGGCTAGAAGTTAATGTAATGACACAAGGTAATATGAAAGCCCCATAGGAACAAAGACGAGACAAATTCAAGGAATAGACAGAAAAAATCCTGGCCCCCATGGGGATCGAACCCACGACCTCTGCGTCGGCACCCATTGCCTCGCCATGAAATGAAAGCGTGCTACCAACCGAGCTAACTACGCTCCCTAAAAAGGAATTTCATTTGCAAGGTCTTTCGCACGAATCCAGTCATGACTATCAGTCTTATTCACTAGTATTATTTAAACAACCTTTGAACATTGACGAATAAATACATTACAATACATTACAAGGAGCCACAGTGGAGTGAAGTCAAAGTCAAAGAGGCTTCGATAACTTGGAAAGTATTAGCTAGTGCTAACTGGCATTTTTTTGAAATTTCAGATAAGTTGTTTACTTTTTCCTTATTGCATCGATAAATTTGTAATTTATATACATTTCTTCGCACATTCAGTGTAAATTTTTGCTTTGATTGATACTTCTTTTCATTCATTCTCTATCATTTCTTCTTTCTAGACCCAGTGAGATAATATAGATCTAGTCTTATATTTATCCTATTTTTCGTTCTTGTTTCCCATACTTACACGTCTCTCTCTCTCCCTTTCTTCTCTTGCCTACCTTTTTCTTTCTTCTCTCTCTCTCTCTCTCTCTCTCTCTCTCTCTCTCTCTCTCTCTCTCTCTCTCTCTCTCTCTCTCTCTCTCTCTCTCATTTCTCTCCTTCTCTATCTCCTTCTCATCTTTTATTACTTACTTATTTTCATATTTTTTATTTCATTCTAGATCTGAACCTTCCACTCTCGCTCATTCTTTCACACCCTCTACATGTTTCTTAACATCACTGTCTTTTCTTTCTTTCTTTCTCCTTTATGTTTTTTCTTCTGACATCACATTGCGTGATGCAGAGGTAGTACTTAGATCTAGATTCTAGATATTTCTCGTTTGTTGTCTGACGAAGGTTTATATCGATCTTTATAATGAAGAAGTAATTAAACTTTAAAAATTGAAGAGAGAAACATTAGTCATAAAGCAAACAAGTTACAAAGTTTCTCAAAATATAATTTCTTAAAGAAAACATATCAACAAGAAATTAATAAATTTATAGAGAAATGTAACGATACAGACTACGATGAGGATAAAGAATAATATCAAGATAAAGTAAATGTTTATACAAATAAGTTAAAAAATCTAAATAATCAAGACTTATCAAATTTTATATATGTTGATAATATAGCTTTTACTGAAGTTGTTATTCAAATGAAACAATTAATTAATGAAGGACATGTTGTTTCTCTTTATGGAAAATAAAACCAAATAACAGTGATGAGTTTAAAGAATATAAGGTAACAGGCAAAGGTAGTTTATAGTATTAAACAACTAGAAACTTATATTGAATTGTTAGAAACAAATTCGTCTGTCTGTCTGTCTGTCTCTCTCTCCTCTCTCTCTCTCTCTCTCTCTCTCTCTCTCTCTCTCTCTCTCTCTCTCTCTCTCTCTCTCTCTCTCTCTCTCTCTCTTCTCTCTCTCTCTCTCTCTCTTTCTCTCTCTTTCTCAGGCATACAGGTTTAATATTTTGAAACTAACATGCCGGGCAGTGGATAGGTCAGCACCTCCTTGCATGGGGATTAGACGGTACCACCCTCCACGAGTCTCATACTGCCTTGCAGGCGAGTCTTTGTTGACGAAAAGCTATGGAGCTACCCCTGACAGAAAATAACAACCTGCTGCCTTGCGGGCTGGTTTTGAACAACCAAATGCTAAGAGAGTTAACCCTGACAAAAAATAACAAGGCCTAGTAGGGAGCCTCAAAGTAGCAGCCCCACCATCTACCTAGGGTACAGTGGGCCAATCCCCGCTTATCCAAAACCAAACTGATTCAAAGAACTACATATGATGATATACCCAGCTTGAATTTTTCGAAAAACGATGGAAAAGAACACGGACTGTGATTTTTGGAACATGGAATATCGGGCAATAATTGGAAAAGTTAAAAGGACAAGGAAAAGAAAACGTAGGACCAAATCATACTTTAATCTTTCAGAAGGTAGGAATAGCCTCCTAATGCATAAAAGGCATGGGAAGCTACTAAAAAGTTTGAAGTTTATTTGCCCACGGCTATTAGAGGTAAACATTGAACCAACAAAGAAGAGGAATTAAACTATTAATAGCTTATGGATCAAACGAAGACGCCACCAAAGAAGAAAAATATATCTTTCAAAACGATTTAGAGATAGCTACAGAGAATCTCAAACCCAAACAGGAACTAATGGTTTTAGGAGATTTAAACGCTAGAGTAGGCAACAATATAGAAACATCAGGAGGAGTGGTAGGTAAAGAAGGAGAGACAACAACTTCTCCAAATGGAGAGAGACTAATACATTTTTGCCTAAAGAATAACATGAAAATAGCTCACATTTTTTCCTCATAAATATATTCACAAATAGACAAGAGTAAATGAAGACAGATGTGAAAAGTCAACCATAGACTACATAATAGTTAGCAGCTCCCTTTTTACAGTACAATGGATGCAAGAGTAAACAGAGGAGCTGACATATTTAGTGAGCATCACCTAGTGGCAGCCAAATCCAGATTACTAACTGAAGAAAACAAACAGAAAAGGAAAGAGAAGAAAGCTACTTAACTCAAAATAGAAGAACTAAATAAACCAATAGTAAAACAGATATACCAATCCAGGATAAAAAGATTTATCAGTGAAAGGCAGATGGATCTGAAGGATAGCACAATAGAAGAAAAGTGGCAAATGTATAAAGAAAAAACACTCCTCATTTGTACTGAAGAGGTCACAAATAAAAGGTGATAGGAAAAGAAACAGCATGGTGGAATAAGAATGTCAAGACTAAGATCACAGAACAGAAGGATGCCTGGAACAAATACTTACAAATAGAGAGACCAGAGGATAGGATAGATTACGTGAGTAAGAGAACTATCGCCAAAGAGGAAGTTCGGAAAACGAAACAGGAACAGTTGGAAGAGTTTGGACAAAGACTTCAAAAAAGCTATCAAAGAAATCCAAAGCTGTTCTGGGAGCAATGAAGAGCACGAGAAAGACCAAAGCATGCCCAATACGACAAATTAAGAACGCCAAAGGAGAAGTAATGAACGGAAACAGCGAAATCATGGAAATGTGGAGAAAGTGTTTTCAACAATTACATTAGCCCCTCTAGAACATAAGAAACAAGGAGTACAGATCAATTAGTAAGAATAACAAGTAATCCAGATGAGACAGCTGAAGATGTAGATATCTCAATGGAAGAATTCCAAGCAGCTATAAAAAAATGTGAAATTAGGAAATATCCCAGGCGCAGATCAAGTTTATCCAGAAATGATGAAAAACCAAAGGAGAGATGCAGATAAACTACTACATGCAATATGTCAACAGGCATGGAAGTCAAAACAGGTGCCAGACGACTGGAATAAGGGAACGGTAGTACCAATATACAAGAAAGGACCAACTATGGAATGCTCAAATTATAGGGGGATATTACTACTTAACGTACCAGGAAAAGTGTATGCCAGAATTCTGGAAATGAGACTAAGCAAAAAAAATAGAGGATCAGATCGAAGAACACCAGAGTGGATTTAGACCAGGATGATTTAATTTACAATTAGACAAGTAATAGAAAAATTCCTTGAGAGAAACATTGACTTGCACCTGTGTTTTATTGACTTAGAAAAGGCATTTGATAATGGTAGGAGGGACGAACTATGGCATTCCTTAAAAGAACACAATGTAGAGCAAAATTTTAATAGAAGCCATTAAAAGTTTTTACAATAAACCAACATGTGCAGTGAGAGTAGCTGGAAACATATCTGCAGAATTTGATGTAGATATAGGAGTACGACTGGGTTATCCTAAGTCCTCTTTTGTTTATCACATTTATGGATTCAGTCGCAAAGGCATTCTCAAAAATGAAGAAAAGGAATGTAGGTATGTGGAAGCTCAAACCAGTAAATGTATCAATGCTTTCATTTGCTGATGATTTAATTCTGTTTGGAAAATCAGAAAGGATCTCCAGTTGAATATCAACATGATGAATACTGAATTAAATAATAGAGCAATGAGAGTAAATGCAAAGAAAACCAAAACAATGCTAGTCACTAGGGAAGCTAAAACACAAAATCTTAAATTAGGCAGGGAGATTTTAGAACAAGTTCAAAGCTACAATTACTTAGGAGTAATGATTAACTCAGAGGGAAAACTAAGAGAAGACATCAGCCAGAGAATCCAAAAGGCAAGTGCAATATATAACCATCTAGGAAAGGCATTTGTAGGTAAGCAAGAATTGTCAAAAAAAACAAC
Source organism: Doris montereyensis (assembly GCA_037039925.1). Classification (NCBI taxonomy): domain Eukaryota; kingdom Metazoa; phylum Mollusca; class Gastropoda; order Nudibranchia; family Dorididae; genus Doris; species Doris montereyensis. Next base: position 133,143 of record JAXRKP010000743.1, read on the forward strand.
AAAATGGCAGTATACAGTTTATTGTCCTTCTCTCTTCTATGGAACTGAAACCTGGACCTTAGACAGTAGGGAATACAATAGAGTACAGGCATGCGAAATGAAATATCTAAGAAGAGTAGTAAGAAAAACTAAAAGAGACAAAATCAGAAGCACAACAATAAGAGATCAAACCAAAGCAGATGGCATACAAACTAAAATAGAAATGAATCAACTGAGATAATTTGGACATGTTAACAGACTGAATGACAATAGAATAGCTAGATCAGTATACGGTGCTAAAACTCAAGGTAAAAGACCAAAAGGCAGACCTCGGAGAAAGTGGGAAGAAGATATAAAAGAGGCATTAACGCAAAGAAATTTAACTTTCACGGAAGGAAACAGAAAATGCCAGGACAGGACACCCCGGAGAAAGATCATTTCGGCCATCTATACCCATACACCGGAAGGTAGAATGGGAGCTGATAAAGAAATAAAGAAAGAAGCTAACCTGGCCGGAATCGTCGTATGCACGAGTGGAAGAAAGATGGTTATAACACGATGTAAGTTTCTCTGTCTCATTACAGTTTCCTTTATTTATTGGGTGATAGCGTGTGCAATGTTTGCGTCATTGCACGACACTATTAGTACGTGCATTGGTTACGTCAAAGCATAACACTATTAGTACGTGCATTGGTTACGTCAAAGCATAACACTATTAGTACGTGCATTGGTTACGTCAAAGCATCACACTATTAGTACGTGCATTGGGTACGTCAAAGCATAACATCATTAGTACGTGCATTGGGTACGTCAAAGCATAACACCATTAGTACGTGCATTAGGTGCGTCAAAGCATAACACGTGTATACGTCAAATAACACCATTAGTACGTGTATTGGTTACGTCAAAGCATAACACCATTAGTACGTGTATTGGTTACGTCAAAGCATAACACCATTAGTACGTCAAAGCATAACACCATTGGTTACGTCAAAGCATAACACCATTAGTACGTGTATTGGTTACGTCAAAACATAACACCATTAGTACGTGCATTGGTTACGTCAAAGCATAACACCATTAGTCAAAGCATAACACCATTAGTACGTGTATTGGTTACGTCAAAGTCAAAACATAACACCATTAGAAATGCGTGCATTGGGTACGTCAAAGCATAACACCATTAGTACGTGCATTGGTTACGTCAAAGCATAACACCATTAGTACGTGCATTGTGTACGTCAAAGCATAACACCATTAGTACGTGCATTGGGTACGTCAAAGCATAACACCATCAGTACGTGCATTGGTTATGTCTAAGCATAACACCATTAGTACGTGTATTGGGTACGTCAAAGCTTAACACCATTAGTACGTGTATTGGTTACGTCAAAGCATAACACTATTAGTACGTGCATTGATTACGTCAAAACATAACACCATTAGTACATGCATTGGTTATGTCTAAGCATAACACTATTAGTACGTGCATTGGTTATGTCAAAGCATAACACCATTAGTACGTGCGTTGATTATGTCAAAGCATAACACCATTAGTACGTGCGTTGGTTGTGTCATAGCATAACACATGTCAAAGCATAACACCATTAATACGTGCACCATTCAAAGCATAACACTATTAGTGCATTGGTTATATCAAAGTCAAACGTCAAAGCATAACACTATTAGTACGTGCATTGGTTATATCAAAGCATAACACTATTCGTACATAGATTGGTTACGTCAAAGCATAATACTATTAGTACGTGCATTGGTTACGTCAAAGCATAACACTGTTACTGCTAACGTATGCATAGTTGATCTTATAGCATAACAAATGTGCATAGTTGTGCATAGTTTATGTCATAACATAATCCTGTTAATGCGTGCATAGTAAATATTCTAGCATAACTATGTTAGTGTGTGTATAGTTTATGTTATGGCATATAACTGTAAGTGTGTGTGCATAGTTTATGTCATAGCATAAAGCTATTACTGTGTGTATAATTGATGTCATCTGTTTGTGTGTGCACGCCAGTCAGTCGTCTACCTCACGTCAGTTTGGCCCGTGTACTTTAGTCAGGCCTTAACCCGTCTGTCTTGGTCAGACTTATAGTCAGGAGCCCACGCTTTAGTCAGGACCCCATCCTTTAGGAAAATCCTCACACTTAAGTCAGGACCCCATCCTTTAGGAAGATCCCCACGCTTTAGTCAGGACCCCATCCTTTGGAAGATCCCCACACTTAAGTCAGGACCCCATCCTTTAGGAAGATCCCCACGCTTTAGTCAGGACCCCATCCTTTGGAAAGATCCCCACGCTTTAGTCAGGACCCCATCCTTTAGAAGTGTCACACACTTTAGTCAGGACCCAATCCTTTAGGAAGATCCCCACACTTTAGTCAGGCCTCAACCCGTCTGTCGTGGTCAGACTTTAATCAGGAGCCCAACGCTTTAGTCAGGACCCCATCCTTTAGGAAGATCCCCACACTTAAGTCAGGACCCCATCCTTTAGGAAGATCCCACACTTTAGTCAGGACCCGCATCCTTTAGGAAGATCCCCACGCTTTAGTCAGGACCCCATCCTTTGGAAAGATCCCCACGCTTTAGTCAGGACCCCATCCTTTAGGAAGATCCCCACACTTTAGTCAGGCCTCAACCGTCTGTCGTGGTCAGACTTTAATCAGGGAGCGCACGCTTTAGTCAGGACCCCACATTTTAATCAAGACCCCACACTTTAGTCAGGACCCCACACTTTAATTAGGACCCCACACTTTAATCAAGACCCCACACTTTAATCATGACCCCACACTTTAATTAGGACCCCACACTTTAATTAGGACCCCACACTTTAATCAGGACCCCCACACTTTAATTAGGACCCCACACTTAAATCAGGACCTCACACTTTAATCAGGACCCCACACTTTAATTAGGACCCCACACTTTAATCAGGACCCCACAATTTTAACCCCACACTTTAAGGACCCCACACTTTAATCAGGACCACACTTTAATTAGGAGGACCCCACACTTTAATTAGGACCACACTTTAATCAAGACCCCACACTTTAATCAGGACCCCACACTTTAATTAGGACCCCACACTTTAATTAGGACCCCACACTTTAATCAGGACCCCACTTTAATTAGGACCCCACACTTAAATCAGGACCCACACTTTAATCAGGACCCCACACTTTAATTAGGACTCCACACTTTAATCAAGACCCCATACTTTAATTAGGACCCCACATTTTAATCAAGACCCCACACTTTAATCAGGACCCCACACTTTAATTAGGACCCCACACTTTAATCAAGACCCCACATTTTAATCAGGACCCCACACTTTAATTAGGACCCCACATTTTAATCAGGACCCCACACTTTAATCAGGACCCCACACTTTAATTAGGACCCCACACTTTAATCAGGACCTCACATTTTAATCAGGACCCCACACTTTTAATTAGGACCCCACACTTTAATCAGGACCCCACACTTTAATCAGGACCCCACACTTTAATTAGGACCACACAATTAAATCAGGACCTCACACTTTAATCAGGACCCCACACTTTAATTAGGACCCCACACTTTAATCAGGACCCCACACTTTAATTAGGACCCCACACTTTAATCAGGACCCCACACTTTAATCAGACCCCACACTTTAATCAGGACCCCACACTTTAATCAGGACCCACACTTTAATTAGGACCCCACACTTTAATTAGGACCCCACACTTTAATTAGGACCCCACACTTTAATCAGGACCCCACACTTTAATCAGGACCCCACACTTTAATCAGGACCCCCACCAAGACACTTTAATTAGGACCCCACACTTTAATTAGGACCCCACACTTTAATCAGGACCCACTTTAATTAGGACCCACACTTAAATCAGGACCCCACACTTTAATCAGGACCCCACACTTTAATTAGGACTCCACACTTTAATCAAGACCCCATACTTTAATTAGGACCCCACACTTTAATCAGGACCACACACTTTAATGAGGACCCCACACTTTAATTAGGACCCCACACTTTAATTAGGATGCCACATTTTAATTAGGACCCCACACTTTAATTAGGACCCCACACTTTAGTCAGGACCCCACACTTTAATTAGGACCCCACACTTTAATTAGGACCCCACACTTTAATTAGGACCCCATACGTAAGACGGGATCCCACACTTTAGTCAGTCAGGTCCGTGTACTTTAGTCATGTACGCGCACTTTAGTGAGGAGCCCACCCTTTTGTCAGGTCCCCACACTTTAGTCAGGTCCCCACATTTTAGTCAAGATCCCACACTTTAGTCAGAACCCCACACTTTAGTCGGGATCCCTCACTTCAGTCACAACCACACATTTTATTCAGGACCCCATATTTTATTCAGGATCCTACACTTTAGTGAGGATCTTACACTTTAGTCAGGAACCCACACTTTAGTCAGGACCGCACACCTTAGTCAGAATCCATCACTTTAGTGATGTTCCCATATTTTAGTCATGACCCAACACTTAAGTCAGGATCCCATACTTTAGTCAGGACCCAATATTTTATTCAGGATCGCACGTTTTAGTCATGACCCAACACTTAAGTCAGAATCCCATGTTTTAGTCATGACCCAACACTTAAGTCAGAATCCCACGTTTTAGTCATGACCCCACACTTTAGTCAGAATCCCACGTTTTAGTCATGACCCCACACTTTAGTCAGTCAGGACACACTTAAGTCAGGTCATCATACTTTAGTCAGGGCCTCACACTTTAGTCAGGACCCAACAGTTTAGTCAGGACCACACACTTTAGTCAGGATCCACCCCTTTAGTCAGGTTTCCACACTTACGTCATGACCCCAACACGTCAGTCACTCCCCCCCCACCCCGCATGTTAGTCACTCCCCCCACCCCCACACTCACGCAAGACAGGCCCCAAAACGATAGCCATGCCCCAACAAGTCAGTCAGCACCTCACACGTCAGTCTGGCCCACAGACGGCAGTCAAGTCTCAACACGTCAGTCAAGTCCCAACACGTCAGTCAGGCTCCCACACGTCAGTCAGGCTGCAACACGATAGTCAAGTCTCAACACGTCAGTCAAGTCCCAACACGTCAGTCAGGCTCCCACACGTCAGTCAGGCTGCAACACGATAGTCAAGTCTCAACACGATAGTTAAGTCCCCACACGATAGTCATGTCCCAACACGACAGTCAAGTCTCAACACGATAGTCATGTCCCAACACGATAGTCAAGTCCCCACACGATAGTCATGTCCCAACACGATAGTCAAGTCCCAACACGATAGTCAAGTCTCAACACGATAGTCATGTCCCAACATGATAGTCAAGTCCCAACACGATAGTCAAGTCTCAACACGATAGTCAAGTCCCCGCAAGATAGTCAAGTCCCAACACATCAGTCAGGCTCCACACGTCAGTCAAGCCGCAAGACAATAGTCAAGTCTCAACACGATAGTCAAGTCCCAACACGATAGTCAAGTCCCAACACGATAGTCAAGTCTCAACACGATCAGTCAAGTCCCAACACGTCAGTTAGGCTCCACACGTCAGTCAAGCCGCAACACGATAGTCAAGTCTCAACACGATAGTCAAGTCTCAACACGATAGTCAAGTCTCAACACGATAGTCAAGTCTCAACACGATAGTCAAGTCTCAACACGATAGTCAAGTCCCAACAAGATAGTCAAGTCTCAACACGATAGTCAAGTCCCAACACGATAGTCAAGTCTCAACACGTTAGTCAAGTCCCAACACGATAGTCAAGTCCCAACACGATAGTCAAGTCTCAACACGATAGTCAAGTCCCAACACGATAGTCAAGTCCCAACACGATAGTCAAGTCTCAACACGATAGTCAAGTCCCAACACGTTAGTCAAGTCTCAACACGTTAGTCAAGTCTCAACACGATAGTCAAGTCTCAACACGATAGTCAAGTCTCAACACGATAGTCAAGTCCCAACACGATAGTCAAGTCCCAACACGATCGTCAAGTCCCAACATGATAGTCAAGTCCCAACATGATAGTCAAGTCCCAACACGATAGTCAAGTCTCAACACGATAGTCAAGTCCCAACATGATAGTCAAGTCCCAACACGATAGTCAAGTCCCAACACGTTAGTCAAGTCTCAACACGATAGTCAAGTCCCCATACGATAGTCACGTCTCCACACCATAGTCAAGTCTCAACACGATAGTCAAATCTCAAAACTATAGTCAAGTCCCAACACGATAGTCAAATCTCAAAACTATAGTCAAGTCCCAACACGATAGTCAAATCTCAAAACTATAGTCAAGTCCCCACACGATAGTCAAGTCCCAACACGATAGTCAAGTCCCCACACGATATTCACGTCCCAACACGTTAGTTAAGTCCCCAACACGATAGTCAAGTCCCCACACGATAGTCACGTCTCCACACGATAATCAAGTCCCCACACGATAGTCAAGTCCCAACAGGATAATCAAGTCCCCACACGATGATCAAGTCCCCACACGATGGTCAAGTCCCACACGATAGTCAAGTTCCAACATGATAGTCAAGTCCCAAAACAATAGTCACGTCTCCACACGATAATCAAGTCCCCACACGATAGTCAAGTCCCAACACAATAATCACGTCTCCACACGATAGTCAAGTCCCAACACAATAATCACGTCTCCACACGATAGACAAATCTCAAAACTATAGTCAAGTCCCAACACAATAGTCAAGTCCCAACACGATAGTCAAGTCCCAACACGATAGTCAAATCTCAAACTATAGTCAAGTCCCCACACGATAGTCAAGTCCCAACACGATAGTCAAGTCCCAACACTATAGTCAAGTCCCAACACGTTAGTCAAGTCCCAACACAATAGTCAAGTCCCAACACGATAGTCAAGTCCCAACACGATAGTCAAGTCCCAACACGATAGTCAAGTCCCAACACGTTAGTCAAGTCCCAACACGATAGTCAAGTCCCAACACGATAGTCAAGTCCCAACACGATGGTCAAGTCCCAACACGATAGTCAAGTCCCAACACGATAGTCAAGTCCCAACACGTTAGTCAAGTCCCAACACGATAGTCAAGTCTCAACACTATAGTCAAGTCTCAACAATAGTCAAGTCTCAACACTATAGTCAAGTCTCAACACGATAGTCAAGTCCCAACACTATAGTCAAGTCCCCACACGATAAAGTCAAGTCCCCACACGATAATCAAGTCCCAACACGATAGTCAAGTCCCAACACGATAGTCAAGTCTCAACACGATAGTCAAGTCTCAACACGATAGTCAAGTCCCAACACGATAGTCAAGTCTCAACACGTCAGTCAGACTCCCAAACGTTAGTCAGCCCCCCTTATATGTCAGTCAGGCCCCTCATATGTCAGTCAGACCCCCCCATATGTCAGTCAGGCCCCCATTATGTCAGTGAGCCCCCCCCCCACATGTCAGTCAGGCTCTCCATATGTCACTCAGATCCCCCATTTGTCAGTCAACCCCCCCCCCCATATGTCAGTCAGGCCCCTCATATGTCAGTCAGACCCCCCAGACGTCAACCAAGCCCCACACGTCAGGCACGTCCCAACACGTCAGTCAAGCACCAACATGTCAGTCAGGCCCCCACACGAGGGACAAGCATCAACATGTCAGTCAGGCCCCCACACGAGGGACAAGCACCAACATGTCAGTCAGGCCCCCACACGAGGGACCAGCACCAACATGTCAGTCAGGCCATACGAGGGACTATTTTCCAATGAGGGTCGAGGGACAAGCACCAACATGTCAGTCAGGTGGGCTCACATGAGGGTCAAGTACCAACATGTCAGTCAGACACACAGAGAGTCAAACACCAACATGTCAGTCCGACTCCCCACACCAGGGTCAAGCACCACCATGTCAATCAGACCCCCACACGGGGGTCAAGCATCAACAAGTCAGTCAGACCCCCACGCATCAGTCAGACACCCACACGAAAGTCAATCACCAACAAGTCTGTCAGACCCCAACACGAGGGTCAAGTACCAACATGTCAGTCAGACCCCGGCACGAGGGTCAAGAACCAACATGTCAGTCAGACCCCCATATGAGAATCAAGCACCAATATGTCAGTCAGGCCCTCACACGTCTTTATGCCCCCCACACATCAGTCAAGCCCAAATACCTTGTTACGGCCCCTAAACACCTGTGTGGCCCCCACACGTGAATCAGGCTCCCACACGTCAGTCAGATCCCACCACGTAAGACATGCCATTACAGGTCAGTCAAACCTCAACACGTCAGTCAAGCCCAACATGTCAGTCAGGCCACCACACGTTAGTCAGGCCCAACACGTCAGTCAGGTCCAACACGTCAGTCAGGCCACCACACGTCAGTCAGACCCCAACATGTCAGTCAGACCCCAACATGTTAGTCAGACCTCATCACGTTAGACAAGCCCTTACATGTCCAGTCAAGTCTCAACATGTCAGTCAGGCCACAACACGTCAGTCAGACCCCAACACGGTAGTCAGGCCACCACACGTCAGTCAGTCCCCAACACGTTAGTGAGACCCCGACACGTCAGTCAGACCCCAACACGTCAGTCAGATCCCAACACGTCAGTCAGATCCCAACACGTTAGTCAGACACCAACACGTTAGACAGACGCGAACACGTAAGTCAGGCCACCACACGTCAGTCAGACCCCAACAAGTCTGTCAGGCCACCACACGTCAGTCAGATCCAAACACGTTAGTCAGACACCAACACGTTCCACAAACCCCAACACGTAAGTCAGACCCCAACACATCAAGCCTCAACACGTCAGTTAGGTCACCACACGTCAATCAAGCCACCACACGTCAGTCAGACCCCAACACGTTAGTCAGCCCACCACACGTGAGTCAGAGCCCAACACGTAGACAGACCCCAACACGTAAGTCAGACCCCAACACGTTAGTCAAACCCCGACACGTTAGACAAGCCCTTACAGGTCAGTCAAGCCTCAACACGACAGTCAGACCTCAATATGTCAGTCAGGGCAGCACACGTCAGTCAGATCTCAACACGACAGTCAAGCCTCAACACATCAGTCAGACCACCACACGTCAGGTCAGACCTCAGCACACCAGTCAAGCCCTCAACACGTCAGTCAGACTTCAACTGGTCAGTCAGACCTCAACACGTCAATCAGACCTCAACACGTCAGTCAGACCACCACACGTCAGTCAGACATCAACACGTCAGTCAGACCCCAAGACATTAGGCAGACCCCATCGCGTCAGTCAGACCCCAACATGTCAGTCAGGCCCCAAAACGTCAGTCAGACCCCAACAAGTGAGTCAGACCTCAATACGCCAGTCAGGCCGTAACATTTCTGTCAGGCCCCAACACGTCAGTCAGACCCCAAGACGTAAGTTAGACCTCAACACGTTAGACAAGCCCTTACAGGCCAGTCAGACCTCAACACTTTATACAAGCCCTTACAGGTCACTCAGACCTCAATACGTTGGACAAGCCCTTACAGGTCAGTCAGACCTCAACACGTCAGTCAGACCTCAACACATCAGACAGACAACAACACGTAAGTCAGGCCTCAACACGTCAGTCAGCCCTCAACACGTTAGACAACCCTTACAGGGCAGTCAGAGCTCAACACGTCAGTCAGACGTCAACACGACAGTCAAGCCTCAACACGAGTCAAGCCTCAACACGCCAGTCAGACCTTAACACTTCAGTCAGCGTCAGTCAGACCCCAACAGGTCAGTCAGCCTCAACACGTAGTCACCTCCAAAGCGTCAGTCAGACCTCAACACGTCAGTCAGACCTCAACACGTCAGTCAGCCTCAACACGTCAGTCAAGCATCAACGTCACGTCAATCAAGCCTCAACACGTCAGTCAAGCCTCAACACGTCAGTCAGATCTCAACACGTCAGGCAAGCATCAACACGTCAATCAAGCCTCAACACGTCAGTCAAGCCTCAACGTCAGGCAGTCAACACGTCAATCAGACCTCACACGTCATGTCAATATGTCAGTCGGACCTCAACACGTCAGTCAGACCTCCATACGTCAGTCAAGCCTCAACACTTCAGTCAAACTCAATACGTCAGTCAAGCCTCAAGACGTCAGTCAGGCCACCACGTGTCAGTCAGACCTCAACACATCAGTCAGGCGACCACACGGCAGTCAGATCTCAAGTTGTCAGTCACGCCTAAACACGTCGGTCAGGCCACCACAAGTCAGTCAGACCTCAAATGCGTCAGTCAGACCTCAACACGTCAGACCTCAACACGTTGGTCAGACCTCAACACGTCTGTCAGACCTCAACACGTCAGTCAGGCCCCAACACGTCAGTCAGCCCACCACACGTCAGTCAGGCCCCAACACGTCAGTCAGACTCCAACACGCCAGTCAGGCCCCAATACGTCAATCAGACTCCATCACGTCAGTCAGACCCCAACGCGTCAGCAAGACCCAACGATGTCAGCCAGGCTCCAACACGTCAGTCAGACAACAACACGTCAGTCAGACCACAACGTCAGTCAGACCCCAATACGTCAGTCAAATCCCAACACGTCAGTCAGACCCCAACACGTTAGTCAGACCCCAAAACGTCAGTCAGACCTCAACACGTCAGTCAGATCTCAACACGTCAGTCAGACCCCAAGACGTTTGTCAGACCCCGACACGTCAGTCAGCCCACAACACGCCAGTCAGGCCCCAATACCTCAGTCAGACCCCATCACGTCAGTCAGACCCCAACACGTCAGCAAGACCCCATGACGTCAGTCTGGCCGCAACACGGCAGTCAGGGCACCACACGTCAGTCATACCCCAACACGTCAGTCAGACCCTAACACCTCAGTCAGACCCCAACATGTCAGTCAGACCCCAACACGTCAGTCAGATCCCAACACGTTTGTCAGACCCCAACACGTTAGTCAGACACCAACACGTTAATCAGACCCCAACACGTTAGTCAGACACCAACACGTTAATCAGACCCCAACACGTTAATCAGACACCAACACGTTAATCAGACCCCAACACGTTAATCAGACCCCAACACGTTAGTCAGACACCAACACGTTAGTCAGACACCAACACGTTTAATCAGACCCCACACGTTAGTCAGACCCCAACACGTTAGTCAGATCCCAACACGTTAATCAGACCCCAACACGTTTGTCAGATCCCAACACGTTAGTCAGACACCAACACGTTAATCAGACCCCACCACGTTAGTCAGACCCCAACACGTTAGTCAGACACCAACACGTTAATCAGACCCCACCACGTTAGTCAGATCCCAACACGTTAATCAGACCCCAACACGTCAGTCAGGCCACCACACGTCAGCCAGACCCCAACACGTCAGTCAGACCCCAACACGTCAGTCAGACCCCAACACGTCGGTCAGGGCACCACACGTCAGTCAAGCCTCAACACGTCAGTCAGGCCACCACACGTCAGTCAGGCCCAACACGTCGGTCAAGCTCAACACGTCAGTCAGGCCTCAACACGTTAGTCAGACCACAACACGTCAGTCACACCCCAACACGTCAGTCAGGCCTCAACACGTTAGTCAGACCCCAACACGTCAGTCAGACCCCAACACGTCAGTCAGGCGCCGAAACAGAAAACAAAAATGACATCAATGAAGTTGCAGATACTGTATGTTCTTATATTAAGTTTTGTGTAGAAACTGTCATAACTAAGAAAAATATTAAAATTGTCAGCAATAATAAGCCATGAATTACTGTTAAAATAAAAGAGGTCTTTAACGAAAAGAAAAAAAACCCATTTCAGGCGAATGATAAAAATGAGCGTTGTATAGTCCAAAGGAATTAAAAACGGTCATTGAAAAAGGTAAAAAAGAGTATAAAAGTAAGACAGAAGAAAATTTCAAATTAAATGACATGAGTAAAGTCTGGAAGGGTATGTATTTGATGAGTGGGTCTCATTGTAAAAAATTGGAAGTGGTGTCTGATTCTGTGTCCTATCTTAATGATTTAAATAATTGCAATGCAAGGTTTGATTGTTATGATTTCAGTGAGGAAAAAGAGAACATTAAAAACAAACTAACATGGATGAATGTTGACAAAAGTGAATGTATTGTCATACCTAAAAAGTCTGTTAAATACATCATGAAAAGGGTTAACCAAATAAGGCGAATGGCCCCGATGGTGTTCAGCCCAAAGTCCTCAAAACGTGCGCTGATCAGCTGATTTCTGTTTTCTGCTACATTTATAATATGTCATTGCCCCAGTGTGTCATCCCAAGTATTTGGAAAACCTCGTGTATTATCCCAGTTCCAAAAAAGAAACCTGTTACCAACATTAATGACCTCCGTCCTATAGCATTAACAGCATATCCTATGGAACTATTTGAAAAAATAATTCTTCACACCTCACAAATCTTAATGGACAATTTTATCGATCCTTTGCAGTTCGCATATAGGAAACATAGATCTGTTGATGATGCTTTGTTACATGTATTACATTCTATTTAGTCGCATATTGAGAAAAAAGGCAGTTCTATCCGAATTATGTTTTACGATTTTTCTAGTGCATTTAACACCATCAAATCACACATACTCGCTGAAAAGCTCCTTAAAATGAACGTCAACGCTAACACTGTACTTTGGATTTTAGATTACCTCAGCAGCAGCCCATAATTTGTCAAAATGCAGCGTTCATCTCCCCCCCTTTCTCTTAGAAAATCAAACCAAACCTCCCGTTGACCTAACATGTGACACATTATATACTAATACTGGAGCTCCCCAGGGTACAGTATTATCCCCATTTCTCTTCTCCCTGCACACCGCAGACTGTAGATCCAAACACGATGACGTCATCATAGACAAATATGCGGACGATACTGAGGAAATCGGACTTATAATTAGTGACAATGATAATAACTATTTAAGTGAAGTAGACAATGTTGTGAGCTGGTGCGACCAAAACTACATTGAATTAAATGTTTCAAAAAACTAAGGAAATGATAATTGATTTCCGGAAAAATAAAATTGAAGCCTCTCCAGTTACCATAAAAAGGATAGAAATTGAGCGAGCACAGAGCTTCAAATATTTAGGAATAATTATTGATAACACATTGAATTGGACTGAGAACACAGACAACATCATGAAAAAAAGCGAAAAAAAAGACTTTATTGCATGAGAAAACTGAGATCTTTTCATGTCGATACACACCTATTACAAATGTTCTATTCGTCAGTTATATGTTCGGTGTTGACCTTTGCTCTTCCCAGTAAGGGTGGGAACATAACTAAATTTGATAGAAGGAGACTTGACATGGTGATCAGAAAGGTAGGCCGGCTGATTAGGAACACACAGGACTCATTTTGACACTTTTTATGAATGACGTATAACCAAAACCACTGACTGACATCACTGGTGACAAAACTCATCCACTTTGTGCAGGCATTGACTGTCTAAAAATATTTAGAAGTGGTAGGTTCAGAGTCCCAAAGGCCAACTCAAACGGATACCTGAATTCATTCATTCCGTCAGCAGTCAAGATTTTTTTAACAAAACAAATGGACGTGAGGGGTTGGACATGGATGAATGAGATTTGACCGAGGGCGTGTATGTGAGGGTTGGTTGGGCTGTGGTATGTGTATGTGGGTGTGTGTGTGTGGGGGGGGAGTTCCAGCACATATCTGTGACGTATTTATCAAAACAAATAGAGGTGGGGGTGGGGCATGGATGAATGAGCTTTCACCGAAGGCGTGTGCATGGGGGTTGGTTGAGATGTATTATGTGTGTGTGTGTGGGGGGGGGGGGGGGGGGGTGTCGAATGAGGTTGTGTATCCTGCGCATTTCTGTGATCTATATATCAAAACAGATGGATGAGGTGGGATGGGGCGGGGGGGAGGTTGGAAATGTATGAATGAACTTTGACCGAAGGCGTGCGTGTGCGTAGATGTCGGTTGGAAAGTGTTGTGTATTGGATAGGTGAGGGGGTGGGGGGGGGGATCGAATATGGATGTTTATCCTACGCATTTCTTGGAAGTATTTATCAAAACAAATGGACGTAGGGGGGTGAGCATGGATGAATGAGCTTTGATCGAGGGCGTGTGTGAGGGGGTCGGTTGTGTGTGTGTGTGTGTGTGGTGGGGGGGCTGTTAGAGGGCTCGAATGAGGTGTTATATCTGACGTATTTCTGTGATGTATTTGTCATACTAATACTCTTATTATAATAAGTGCATTCATGTTTAGCAATTTTAATAATGAATATGTATTATGATTTTTAAACTTATTTATTAGGAACAGAATGTAATTTCCTTTTTTGGATACATAAAGTATGATTATTATTATTTATGGCCTCCACACGTCAATCAGCCACCCCACAT
>JAXRKP010000743.1:155000-170000 GCA_037039925.1 Doris montereyensis
TTCTTCTTGTTCTTCTTCTTGTTCTTCTTGTTCTTCTTGTTTTTCTTGATCTTCTTTTCTTCTTCTTGTTGTTTTTGTTCTTCTTTTTGTTCTTGTTTTTGTTTTTGTTCTTCTTTTGTTCTCCTTCTTGTTCTTCTTCTTGTTCATCTTCTTCTTCTTCTTCTTCTTAAAGAACACAACGTGGAGCAAAATTGAATAGAAGCCATTACATTTTTTTTACAATAAACCAACATGTGCAGTGATAGTAGCTGGAAATGTATCTGAAGAATTTGATGTAGATATAGGAGTAAGACAGGATTGTATCCTAAGTCCTCTTTTGTTTATCACATTTATGGATTCAGTCGCAAAGGCATCATCAAACATGAAGAAAATGAATGTAGGTAAGTGGAAGCACAAACCAGTAAATGTATCGACGCTTTCATTTGCTGATGATTTAGTTCTGTTTGGAAAATCAGAAAGGGACCTCCAGTCAAATATCAACATAATGAATAATGAATTAAAGAGGAATGAGAGTAAATGCAAAGAAAACCAAAACAATGCCAGTAACTAGGGAGCTAAAACACAAAATCTTAAATTAGGCAGGGAGAATTTAGAACAAGTTCAAAGGTACAATTACTTAGGAGTAAGGATTAACTCAGAGGGAAAACTAAGAGAAGAAATCAGCCAGAGAATCCAAAAGGCAAGTGCAATATATAACCATCTAGGAAAGGCATGTGTAGGTAAGCAAGAATTGTTAACAAAAACCAAAATGGCAGTATACAACACAGTTTATTGTCCTACTCTTCTCTATGGCAGTGAAACCTGGACCTCAGACAGTAGGGAATACAATAGAGTGCAAGTAGCCGAAATAAAATATCTAAGAAGAGTAATAGGAAAACTAAAAGAGACAAAATCAGAAAACACAACAATGAGTGATCAAACCAAAGCAGATAGCATAAAAACTAAGATAGAAATGAATCAACTGAGATGGTTTGGGCATGTTAACAGCATGAATGACAATAGAATAGCTAAATCAGTATACAGTGCTAAAACTCAAGATAAAAGACCAAAGGCAGACCTCGGAGAAAGTGGGAAGAAGATATAAAAGAGGCATTAACGCAAAGAAAATTAACTTTCACGGAAGGAAACAGAAAATGTCAGGACAGTGCAACCTGGAGAAAGATCATTTCGGGCATCTAAAACACATACACCGGAAGGTAGAATGGGAACTGATAAAGAAAGAAGAAAGAAAGAATGTTGGTAGTTTGTGCCACCTTCCCAAAGAAGACAAACAATAAGAAGACGTTTAAGAAAGCTCACGTGACGTTTTCAAACAAAAGTACGTTCTAAATCTTCCAATATACTCTCACCGACTCCATGGTCTTCCTTTCATTCTTTCTCTCAGGTGTGCAGTCCCCAATTACGACAATGATACCTACAAACATTCAAAACGAGGCTCATTACAGTCTGGTCAACGCCTCTGTTGTGTTTGACAAAGAAGAAAATAGTTTCTCTCAATGCCTGGTTTATACTTATGCTGACAACTTGAACACCTCTTCGACGTGAGTGTTGTTGTAGTGGCATTATTTAACTGATTGGACAGTAGTAAGTACAACTTTGTCTATCTGGTCATATTTCTTCTTTCATCTTCTTCTCTTTTTCTTCTTCTTGTTCCTCTTCTTACTCTTCTTATTCTTCTTGCTCTTCTTCCTCTTTTTGTTCTTGGTCTTGCTCTTGTTCTTCTTGTTCAGTTCTTGTTCTTGTTCTTGTTCTTGTTCTTGTTCTTGTTCTTCTTGTTCTTGTTCTTGCTGTTCTTGTTCTTGGTCTTGTTCTTGTTCTTCTTGTTCTTGTTCTTGTTCTTGTTTTTCTTCTTCTTCTTCTTCTTCTTCTTCTTCTTCTTCTTCTTCTTCTTCTTCTTCTTCTTCTTCTTCTTCTTCTTCTTCTTCTTCTTCTTCTTCTTCTTCTTCTTCTTCTTCTTCTTCTTCTTCTTCTTCTTCTTCTTCTTCTTCTTCTTCTTCTTCTTCTTTTTCTTATGATGTAAATCATTATTGAATGAATATGAAGTGGACTACGCTATAGCCTATTTCATTTATTGAATTCTGTCAGATCTCTGTCCTCTTTTTTCTTTTACTGTTAATATATCAAGAGGTATTTGTTTATCAGGCTAGATCCAATGAATGTGAGAAGGAAATAAGTGGCAGATTGTTTAGTTGTTTTTGTTTTTGTTTTTGTCTTGGATTGCATATCCCTCTGTGTCCACTGAGATACAGAAATTTCTTAGAGGTTCTTGCAAATTTTAAAAAAATAATTCCCAGACAACATTTGAAAAGCGCCTCATTTTCAAGATTTCCCACGAAACCTTGTAGAAGATCCAAAACTAGTAAAAAATTCCTAGTCAAGCTTCTAGAAGCTTCTGAACATTTGAAAATTCCTAGACGAGCTTTTAGAATGTCGTGAAATTTTCCAGATTTCCTAGGCAATCTCCTAGAAGCTCCTGGACATTTTTTTTTAACATAGTACAGATTTTTCCAAAGATCCTTATGGAAGCTTCTGAATTTTTGAATATTTCCAAGAGTACCTTCTGGAATCCCCTCAAATTTTTAAGATATCCTAAATGAGCTATAGAAGCTCCTGATATTTAGAAGATTTCCTAAATAAGCTGTATAGAAGCTCCTGATATTTAGAAGATTTCCCATGTAAGTTTTAGAAGCTCCTGATATTTAGAAGATTTCCTAAATAAGCTCATAGAGGGTCCTGAATTTTTGAAGATTTCCTAGATAAGCTTATAGAAGCTCGTGATATTTAGAATATTTCCTAGATAAGCTTCTAGAAGCTCCTGAATTTTTCAAGATTTCCTAAATAAGCTTATAAAAAGGACCTGAAATCTTGAAGATTTCTTTAATAAGCTTATAAAAGCTCCTGCATTTTTGAAGAGCTTCTTAATAGATTTAAATTATAGAAATCCCTGGAAATTTGAAGATTTCCTAACTAAGCCTGCAGAAGCTCCTGAACGTTTTGAAAATTTTTAAGATTTTCCAGAGAAGCTGATGAAAGCTTCTGAATTTTTGAATATTTACCAGACAACTTTCTGGAAGCCCCTGCATATATGAAGATTTCCTAAATAACCTTTTAAAAGCTCCCGAAATTTTGAAGATTTTCCTGAATTTTAAAGAAATTTCTAGACAAGCTTCTAGAAGCTCCTGGAGTTTTGAAGATTTCCTAGACTAGCTTCTAGACGCTCCCAAACTTTTGAGGATATCCTAGACAATCTCTTAAAAGTACCTGTGTTTAAAAAAAAGATTCCCTAGACAACCTAGATGCTCCTTGTTTGCTGTGCGTTGTGGGTCCTGGATTTAGTTGCTGGCTTGGCAAAATGTCAAAACGTCCTACTTAAACCTAACAGTCATTAGTCATAATTTTGTAAAGCTACCTCATAGCCTTTCAAACCTTAAAGCTAGAGTTGGGGCCTATCTCTGACGATATTAGATCTGATTTGACTAAGGTAGTCTCAGGTTTTTGGTCGGATTTTTGTTGTTGCCCAGACTGCCATATAAGCAGCCAAGGGATCTTTAACGTGCACAGAGTGTTGTGATCTGCACAAGAGACCTCCTTTTCATCGTCCGTCTCCGATAGGACTAGGTGTTGATCCATCTACGTGATCCAGGGGGGTGTAGATTTTTCTCGAAAAAACTCGAGAAAATGTTTCAATCGTTGGCGGTGCTTGAACCCACTGCCTTTTGGTTGAGAGGTCGACACTTGTCTCTGGTGGATTACAGTCCCCCTCGATATTAGATCATAGATCAGGCAAATGCTGGTCTGTCACAAGCCAACACACAAAACCCTTAAGCTAGAGCTGACACCTGGATGGAATGTAGAAAATCGTGGTTTAGTATTCGATGTTGCGACCTGGATGGAATGTAGAAAATCGTGGTTTAGTATTCGATGTTGCGACCTGGGTGGAATGTAGAAAATCGTGGTTTAGTATTCGATGTTGCGACCTGGATGGAATGTAGAAAATCGTGGTTTAGTATTCGATGTTGCAACCTGGGTGGAATGTGAAGAAAATCGTGGTTTAGTATTCGATGTTGCGACCTGGATGGAATGTAGAAAATCGTGGTTTAGTATTCGATGTTGATGTTGCAACCTGGGTGGAATGTAGAAAATCGTGGTCTAGTAGCCGAAGTCGCGACATTGAGGTTTGATCACATGACATGCTGGGCTAAAACCCTGACGACACCAACAACCACTAGACAATAATATATTGATAGTGCCCTCATCGCATACTTAGAATTAATTAATGTAAAAAGTAACTTTCTTGTTGTTCTTACATCAATTAACCAGCAGAGTAGTAGTTTGGCCGTCCGGTGATAACTCACAAAACGCTTTTGTCCCTCTTTGTCCGTCCTTTTTTGTTGTTGCCCTCTTTGTTTCATTATTGTATTCCCATTCTCTCCCTTTGTCTCTTCCTGCTCATCCAGAACCAACAACCGAAGCGTGGAAAAATGTCAGCGATGGGTTTACGACAGTCAACTGGCTGCGTCTTCAGTTGTGGCCGAGGTGAGGTCTTGTCGTTATGGGGGTGGGGGGGGGTTGTTTGATATGATTTGATTTGAATTAATTTGATTCGATTTGATTTGATTTGATTTGATTTAATTTGATTTGATAATTTACCCACATCCACAACTAAGGTGATATTCGGGTTTTTGGTGAGATTTTTAATTTTGCCCGGACTGCCCTGTAACATGCATAGTGTTGTGATCTGCACACGAGACCTCTTTTTTAACGTCTGTCTCCAATGGGACTAGGTATCGATCCACTTACCTTGATGGATGGGGGGGGGGGTGGGGAGATTTTGCTCGAAAAACTCGAGAAAACTGTTCATCCGTGTGAGGGGCTCGAACCCACTACCTTTTGGTTGAGAGGTCGACACCTAGTCTTTGGACTACTGAGTTCCCCCTAGATGGGAGGGGGAGAGAGTGGGAGTGTGATTGGAGCAGTGTAGCGGCCTGCCTAGTTGGAGCGGTGAAGGATTCGAATCTCTGTGTGACTAGCAAGATATAAGGAGGTATCAAAAAGTGCCATCTAAACTTTGTTGAAACGCAAGTGATAACTATGATACAGATGTAGTCACGTGTTGTCGGAATCATAATGTTATGCGGATGTAATCTGATGTAGTCACGTGTTGTCGGAATCATAATGTTATGCGGATGTATTTTCAACTCGAGACCCTGGCTAGCCCATTGTTTTCACCGATGTTGTACTCTTTTAGGAAAGGTATTTCACTTTATTGTCCTCACTCGACTCAGGTGTGAATGAGTACCTTGATATAGGTAGAGAAAGATAATGTCAGAGTGTCAGTACGTCGAAGCGCCTAACACGCTGCTATACTGTAGGCTCCCAACAGAGTTGAGAAGGACTTTGAAATGGAATGGCCTGGGGGAGGGGGATAAATGATGTACAATCGGTGAGTCTGCAGTAATGCGGAGGTATGGACAATAAATCTAGGCCTTTTTCTTTGAAAAAAAATAATTTTTGGTCCTTTTTCTCTTAAATTACCCATCAATAATTCCAAAACATAGATGTATCTTCAACCTGTGCAATTTTCAAAAATAGACAAATTCCTTCATACGTGAAACACTCATGGCCACCTCGTGTTTAAAAAAAATTAGCTTTTATTGTTTCATTATTCATGTAAATGCCACCTGTGTTACCTGGATAAAGCAGCCAGGTCTGACACAACTGCATGATTAGTTGACAGGATGTGCGCGTATCGTTCACGTTAAAGATTCGTTTGGCAATATTAATAGCTGGTCGGGAAAAATAAGAAAAAAAAAGAAATCGATACAATATCACCGTTTATGATGGACCTAAATGAACAAACAAACCTGGGAACAAATAAACAAACACGAGTTTCTTTGAGTTTGAACACTAGTCCTCATATTTCCAACCCCTTTACCTCAGTCGTTTTCATGTGCCATCTCACTGACGTAGTTTAATGAAAGACAATGGATCAGCTACGTGTATATTTATTTATCCTTACCATTATAATCGTCACAAATATCATTTCCATCATAACGATCAAAATAATCTTTTTTTACCAATAACACCATCATCAGCATGACTTTAATTATCGCTCTCAGCATCATCACCACCTTCATCATCATCCTCATCATCATCATCATCATCATCATTATCATCATCATCATCATCATCATATCATCATCACCATTATCGTTCTCATCATCATCGTCATCATCATTATCATCATTGTCATCATCATCATCATCGTCTTCTTCTTCTTCTTCTTCTTCTTCTTCTTCTTCTTCTTCTTCTTCTTCTTCTTCTTCTTCTTCTTCTTCTTCTTCTTCTTCTTCTTCTTCTTCTTCTTCTTCTTCTTCTTCTTCTTCTTCTTCTTCTTCTTCTTCTTCTTCTTCTTCTTCTTCTTCTTCTTCTTCTTCTTCTTCTTTTGCTTCTTTAGTATTGATTTCATTCTTATCATTCTTATCATTCTTATCATTATTATTATTATTATTATTATTATTATTATTATTATTATTATTATTATTATTATTATTATTATTATTATTATTATTATTATTATTATTATTATTATTATTATTATTATTATTGGTAATATTATTATTATTATTATTATTATTATTATTATTTGTGTTATTATTATTATTATTTGTGTTATTATTATTATTATTATTATTATTATATTATTATTATTATAATTATTATTATTATTATTATTATTATTATTATTATTATTATTATTATTATTATTATTATTATTATTATTATTATTATTATTATTATTATTATTATTATTACTACGGTTATTACTATTATTACTATTATTATTATTATTATTATTATTATTATTATTATTATTATTATTATTATTATTATTATTATTATTAATATTATTATTATTATTAATATTATTATTATTATCATTATCATTAATTTTAGTTTCATTGCTATACTTGTATTATTTTTACTACTATTACTACCACTATTACTACTACTACTACTACTACTACTACTACTACTACTACTACTACTACTACTACTACTACTACTACTACTACTACTACTACTACTACTACTACTACTACTACTACTACTACTACTACGTATGTCTGTCTGTCTGTCTGCCTGTCTATATGTATGTATGTCTGTATTATGTATGTACGTATGTGTGTATATCTGTATGTATGTGTATGTGTGTATGTGTGTGCATGTGTGTATGTATGTATGTATTATGTATGCAGTTATGTATGTAGGTATTGTATTATGTAGGTATGTATGTAATCACGTATGCATGCATGTATGTATGTATGTATGTATGTATGTCTATGTCTGTGTATGTGTGTGCATGTGTGTGTATGTATGTATGTATGTATGTATGTATTATGTATGTCGTTATGTATTATTTATGTATGTATCTATGTATATATGTATGTATGTATGTATGTATGTATGTATGTATGTATGTATGTATGTATGTAAGTATGTATGTATGTATGTTTGTATGTAGGCACATATGCATGTAATTATGTATGTATATATGTATGTATGTATGTATGCATGTATGTATGTATGTATGTATGTATGTATGTATGTAAGTATGTATGTATGTATGTATTTATGTATGTATGTATGTATGTAAGTATGTATGTATGTATGTATGTATGTAGGCACATATGCATGTAATTATGTATATATATTTGTATGTATGTATGCATGTATGTATGTATGTATGTATGTATGTATGTATGTATGTATGTAAGTATGTATGTATGTATGTATGTGTATATATATATAATATGTATGTGTTCTTGATGTTATTTTTGTTATACCTGTGTTCTATTAGGATGACGTATGTTATACCTCTGTTCTATTAGGAAGAAGTGTGTTATACCTGTGTTCTATTAGAATGAAGTATGTTATACCTGTGTTCTATTAGAATGACGTATGTTATACCTGTGTTCTATTAGAATGAAGTTTGTTATACCTGTGTTCTATTAGAATGAAGTTTGTTATACCTGTGTTCTATTAGAATGAAGTATGTTATACCTGTGTTCTATTAGAATGAAGTATGTTATACCTGTGTTCTATTAGAATGAAGTATGTTATACCTGTGTTCTATTAGAATGAAGTTTGTTATACCTGTGTTCTATTAGAATGAAGTATGTTATACCTGTGTTCTATTAGAATGAAGTATGTTATACCTGTGTTCTATTAGAATGACGTATGTTATACCTGTGTTCTATTAGGATGAAGTATGTTATACCTGTGTTCTATTAGAATGAAGTATGTTATACCTGTGTTCTATTAGAATGACGTATGTTATACCTGTGTTCTATTAGAATGAAGTATGTTATACCTGTGTTCTATTAGAATGAAGTATGTTATACCTGTGTTCTATTAGAATGACATATGTTATACCTGTGTTCTATTAGAATGAAGTATGTTATACCTGTGTTCTATTAGAATGAAGTATGTTATACCTGTGTTCTATTAGAATGAAGTATGTTATACCTGTGTTCTATTAGAATGACGTATGTTATACCTGTGTTCTATTAGGATGAAGTATGTTATACCTGTGTTCTATTAGGATGAAGTATGTTATACCTGTGTTCTATTAGAATGAAGTATGCTAAGGTTCCTTTCCTATTTAAACTAATTAATCCACCCACGAAATTATTTGGCTTTTTTTCACCTCTCTGTCTCTCTCACTCCCTGTATGTGCCTCCCCATGACGTCACCAGTTTGACCTGGTGTGTGACAGGCAGGTGTTCAAGGCTCACACCAGGCTCTCCCTGACCGCAGGGCTGCTGGCCGGCTCGCTCCTGGGAGGGGTCATCGCGGACTAGTGAGTAGAGTGTGGGGGAGGGGGAGAGGGGAGTGGGGAGGGCAGAGAATGGGTGGTTTGTCTCTGTCATTTTTGTTCTAACCAAGGTCAATTGAATGATTAGTGAGATCTAAAGAGGAGGATGGTGCCAAAGCTCCATTACGAACAAGGCCAAGCCATATACAAAGAATAGACATACAAATATATTGGCCACCATGGGGATTGAACCCGCAACCTCTGCTTCAGCACACATCGCCTTGTCATGACAAAGAAGGCGCGCTAGCAAATGTGCTAAGTACGCTTCTCGTTTTCTGTCTTTTCCTTGCTTATGTCTTGTCTTTGTTTCTTTAACATCCTTTGATGTTATTTCTTTCCTTTTCGACATGCCCCTTGTCTCACTGTTTGTCTTCAACGTGAGGTCTCGTAGTAGAGCTTATCATAGTTTATATAACATGAAGCGGAACAGGTAATAATAATCACTTCCCAGACAGGACGCTAGTCTGACGCAGGATTTTACTCACAAGCTGGTCGAGATGGGAAAAAATGCGTTTTAAGTGCCTTTCCTGAAACACAACGTTAGACCTAGTTTTGCTAATATTTGAACCCGGAACCTCATGATCCGAAGTCCGGCAGCTAAATTACGCAACAACAGACACCACTTATTAAGGCCCATAAAGCTTATTCTATAGCGTGAAGCGAAACAGGAGATAACAATCACCTCCTAGATAGGACGCTAGTCTGATGCAGGAATTCTACTCCCAAGCTAGTGCTTGTACCCATTTGCTACTGGGTAGAATGAAGAATTGCGTGTTAAGTGTCTTTCTCTACGAATACAAAGCGTCCGATCTAGCTGTGCCAGGATTCGAACCCGGAACCTCATAATCCCAAGTCCGACAGCTTAACCAATCGGTGACCGACTCTGTGAGATGGTAGGTTCCAAATTATTATTTATTTATTTTTTGCAAGACGATACAATATGTCATTGGGAAGACAATACAATATGTCATTGGGAAGACAATACAATATGTTATTGGGAAGACAACACTATTTATCATTGGAAAGACAATACAATATGTACTTGGAAAGACAATACAATATGTCATTGGGAAGACAATACAATATGTCATTGGGAAGACAACACCATTTGTCATTGGGAAGACAATACAATATGTCTTTGGAAAGACAATACAATATGGTATTGGGAAGGCAATATTATAAGTCATTGGGAAGACAACAGCATTTGTCATTGGGAAGACAATACAAGATGTCTTTGGAAAGACAATACAACATGGTATTGGGAAGGCAATATTATAAGTCATTGGGAAGACAATACAATATGTCATTGGGAACACAATATCATATGTCATTGGGAAGACAGTACCATATGTCATTGGGAAGACAATATAATAATTATGTCATTGGGAAGAAAATACAAAAGTGTTACTGGGAAGACAATACAATATGTCATTGGGAAGACAATACAATATGTCCTTGGGAAGACAATACAATATGTCCTTGGGAAGACAATACCATAGGTCATTGGGAAGACAATACCATATGTCATTGGGAAGACAATACCCCATGTCATTGGGAAGACAATACCATATGTCATTGGGAAGACGATACAATATGTCATTGGGAAGACAATACAATATGTCCTCGGGAAGACAATACAATGTGGCATTGGGAAGGCAATACCATATGTCATTGGGAAGACAATACAATATGTCATTGGGAAGACAATACAATATGTCATTGGGAAGACAGTACCATATGTCATTGGGAAGACAATATAATAATTATGTCATTGGGAAGACAATACCATATGTCATTGGGAAGGCAATATCACATGTCTTTGGGAAGACAATACCATATGTCATTGGGAAGACAATACCACAAGGCATTGGAAAGACAATACAATATGTCATTGGGAAGACAATACCGTATGTCATTGGGAATACAATACAATATGTCAGTGGGAAGACAAAACAATATGGCATTGGAAAAGACGCTGACCATGTCCTTCTTCATGCCCCCAAATACTAATGGGTACCAGTTTTCAATTCCTTGGGTAACACGTAGAACTGGCTGGCGTATCATTTTGATAAACTTAGACAAAATTTGATAACAAAAAAATGCACATTAAGTGATGAAGTTGAAGCTATTCTCGATTGTATCTATTCGTCATAGGAAATGAAATGTAAAAAATTGAGACACATTGGAAACAAAGTCTTAAATCAGTCTAGCTTCTGCATAGCCTTGCCCATTCCTTGTATCTATCAGCTCATGGGGACTCGGTAGTCTAGAGGTAAGGTGTCAGCCTCTCAGCCCAAAGGTCGTCGGGTTAAGTCGGGTTAAGCGCCGCAGACAGTTGAAACATTTGCACGAGCCTTTGGGAGTGGGAGTAAAATATACCCCCTGATCCACGTAGGGTGGATCTACACCTAGTCTCATCGGAGAGGGACGGTAAGAAAACGAGGTCCCGTGTGCAGATCCCAACACTATATGCACGTTAAAGATCCCTCGGCTGTTTACAAGACAGTCTGGTAAGAAATTAAAAACCCTACAAAAAAAAAGAACAAACTCGAGATAACCTTAGTTGTGAATGTGAGTAAATTTAAATAAAACTGTCAGCTCAGCCATTTCCATCCCCTTCACGGTATCTATCAACTCAATTACACCACCGACCCCCGACCCCTCCCCCTATTTCCCCTTTCCAAGTTCCCCTTCCCTCTCTTTGTTCCGTCTTTCACGTTGAACATTTTTATCTCTGCTATTACTTGCGATGTTTTTTTTTCCGCTCTCGAATAATAATATGCTTCTAATGTTCTGGGCCCCTATCCTGGAATTCCCCAAGTCGTGGTTTCATCATAAAGGGATTCTGTCAGTGAGGAAGCTTCCTAGGGCTTTCACTATTCTATTAAAACAAATAATTGTTTTAATTGTTTTATTTTTCTCTTTATATGTATATTTTCATGGATGCATCAATTAACAAAAAAAACCAATAACATAATTTGACGTAGATTGTGTCACACCACCATATTAGTATCACACTGAATTGTGTTTTACATGGAGGTTGATGTTGACTTTTATATTGACTTGTTTTTTTTTTATGTATGGTTCTGTGACTTTCAAAATTTGAATAAAGTTCATTCATTCATTCATTCATTCACTATCCTATGTCACAGGCTGCTCTGGAGAAGGGTTTTCGTGATCCAAGTTGATTTGATATTTGGTTGTCGTCGCAGATTCTGTATCGTAGTTTCTTTTTTATAGTGTAGGGTTGCTGGCCCGAATCCCAACCCTCAACTTGGAGGGTCAGTATATATTTCGGAAATCCACTCCTAGATAGGTTTGCTTTCCCAAGTTAGTAAGCCTTGTCTCTCCCATGGTTTGAAGTCAGAGTGTCTCTGCCTGTGGAGAGGTTTCGAGGCACCTCGATTCGCCTAAAAGTCACATCTTTGGGCATATGAGATAATATTTTATAAAGGCTGAGCTCCTATCACCAACTCCATCTCGCCTTTAGTGGCTAACGCCAGTTGTCTCGAGACTGCTTATTAAATTATGTATTCGCAGCTGCCTCTACATCTAGAAGCCGTTCCCTACCCTCGGCCTGGAGACACACCTGGTAGGGGATGATCTCCCCGTAGACCTGCCCTCCCTATCAACTATGATATCTTTTTACAGAAAAAAATCCTACTTCACTCTCCTTGCGCAGATTTTGCTTTCCTTTCATACAGTTCTGTTATCTTTTTTTTTCTTTCTTCGGTAGTTCAGAAGCAGGGTGTTGGCCAAAAGGTTGTGGGTTTAAACTTCGGCAGGTTGAAACGTTTTACTCGATTTTTTTTTTCGAGTAACATGCCCCCCCCCCCCCCCCGCCCCCACCACTGATCTAAGAAGGTGTGTCGACACCTAATCCCATTGAAGACGGGCTATAAATAGGAGGTGTGTGCAGATCACAACACTCTGTGCACATTTAAGATCCCTTAGCAAAATTAAAAATCCTATCAAAACCCCCGAGATCACCCTAGTTGTGGATGTGAGTAAAATCAAATCGAATTCAATAAAACACATTGATTTGTTGAGTAAAACTGCTCCCGAGAAGGAGTTAAACGAGCCTCGACATTGAACGGGTGGCTCCCTTTTTGCCTTAATGTTACACAGTGGTGCCAACCCGATCGCCGACAGACGGGTTAAGCCATAGGGACCCACAATTGACTCCCAGCCGCCAGCTGTGGCCGTGCGCTTTGAGTCTCCGTTTCAAGGGTTCTGAATAGAGTTCAAGCGTAACCCACCCGTTTTAAAGAGAGAGAGAGAGAGAGAGAGAGAGAGAGAGAGAGAGAGAGAGAGAGAGAGAGAGAGAGAGAGAGAGAGAGAGAGAGAGAGAGAGAGAGGCTCGTGAGGGCCTGAGGTTTAAATCCCTGGCAGAGGGAGGGGAGGAGAGAGAGAGAGGCACCAGACCTGATAGTATTGTCAAATTTCGTGGTTAGATCTTGGATTTAGGCTTTGGAGGGCCAGAGGTTTAAATCCTGGCAGTATTACTAGGTCCGACGTGGGTTCCTTGGGGAAACAAAGATTCCACCAAGACTAGGTACAATTGATATCAACACATGGGGAAACACACATTTTCCACCAAGATAGGTACAAATGAATGAATCAACATATGCCAGAGGCAAGGTGTCGGTCTTTCAAGCAAAGATTGTGAATTCAAGCCCCGATGGTTTTTTTTTTCTCTCTCTGGGCTGTAACAATCTTGAATGAAGTTTGGAGGTGGGGTTCATGTAAGGTGATAATATTATACCGGCTTTTGACGGGAGATAACATAGGCTCCCCTCCTACCCCTGAAGGGGGCTAATAATATTGTCACCGGCAGATCCCAACAGTCGTGGTTAGACTGCTTGATTTAGGCTTTTCAGAATTGTGTTGAGGGCCTGAGGTTGACAGCTATGAAAATGGTCATGAGATTTTCATTGTATTACTAGGTCCGACAGTGGGTGGTCATTCTGATGTCTTCCTGGGAATTGTGGGCATGGCCTATTTTCATAACATCAAGACTTAGGTACAATTGAGTATCAACACATGGTGGAAACAAGTTACACATTTTCCACCAAGACCTAGTGTACAAATGAGTATCAACATATAAAGCCAGAGGCAAGGTTGTCGGTCTTTCACAACAAAAGAAATATGTGAATAGATCTAAGCCCCGGATGGTTGAAAATTTTACTTTCTGTAAAGCGTTTTTTCTCGATGATCGGATCTGGGCGTTGTAACAATCTTGAATGAAGCAATTTGAGGTGGGGTTCATGTAAAAAAGGTGATAATATTGACAATACCGGCTTTTGACGGGAGATATAATTTGTTTTGTGCAATGCAAATTTATTGCTTATTTATTGTGCTCCCCTCCTACCCCTGATCCAGGTAGGCGGATCTACACCGAGTGGTATTTTCTATTAGTGTCTGATGGGAATAATCCTATCGGAGATAGATGATCGAGACAAAAGGAGGTCCTGTCGTGTGCAGATCCCAAGGAAAGTCTGCGCACGTTAAATGTGTCTTTGATTGTTTACAAAGCAGTCATTTTCCATCTTTCATCAGAATTGTGTTGGCATGGGCATAGTTAGTTTTCTGAGCAGTGTTTTTGTGTTGACCTGACAGCTTACTGATTATTTTATGGTCATGAGATTTTCATTGCATACTCTCTTCTACTATGTCCACAGCATGGGCCGCAAGAAAGATCATTTGATTGATCAACGTCTTCCTGCAGGGAATTGTGGGCATGGCCAGATGGCTTCATAACATCGGTGCCACTTATGTTTTTTGGTCGATTTCTCCTGGCATTTTTTGGCATGATGACATTCATCGCCGTGTTTGTATTAGGTGAGTGCCTTGGAATACAAGTTATGGATTTGCTTTGTGTCTTGCCTTATTATGACCAAAAGATACGAAGCATTTCCGACAAAGTGTCCAACTTTCTGTAAAGAGAGAAAAAGGTGAAATATGACAATAAGTGACAACTCCATAATAAAGACAGAGCAAACACTTGACAACAATATGAATTATTTGTGTCACATGGGACGATAAACTTAACTCACAATTCTTGTGAAAGTCAGACAACATGACGAGAAATATTTAGAATAAGTATGAGAATCTGGGGAAAG
>JAXRKP010000743.1:175000-192500 GCA_037039925.1 Doris montereyensis
TTTTCTAGCTGTTCTTTTGTGTCGATATTAACCTGCCGTTTATTTCTGTGTTAAGTATCTTATATTTTTGTTTGTCTCCTTTTTGACTGGCTTTTCTTTCTCGTCAGCAAGTTCTATGGTTTCCTTCTTTATTCATTGCTTTGCTTTATTTGTAACTTTTCGTTTCCCAAAAATGACTCAGCAGTTTGTTTCAATTCAATGCAATTCAATTTAATTCAATCATCTTGATCAATCTTTATTAAAAAAAGGAAATTATATTTGTCTTATCACAATTTCCGTTTGAAAAATAATAGAATACATCAATGTATTTAAATTAAAAATAAATTGAACTTAAGTTAATCTTTAAATGTGAGAAATATGTATAAATATACAACAAAGTGAGTAAGTAGACAGTGTGGTGAAACAATATACATAAACAATAATTAAAGACAAATCAGCTTAACTTCATGTACATTCATCAACTCCTCATAAATCATGCATTCTCCATACACCAATTTCCATTTCTTAAACATTGTAAGTAAAAGGCTATTATACTTTCAAAGTTAAGTTTGGTCAACATTTCCTATGGTACTTGGAAGAAAAGATCTAAAATATCTCTCAGTGCAGGATTTTAAATGTATAAGTCGACCGCGGCTACTACTTGTTTTGGGTATGGTTGGGGGGGGGGGAAGGGTGTCTTTCATATCCATCCATAATTCTTCGGATGTTTTTAGCTTCTTTCTTCATGTGTTTTAAAAGGGCTTCAACTTCTTTGTTTCTGTTTTTATCACAAATATTTTGTTTTCATCTCCGTTTCATGCCTTTTCTCTAGATCGTATTGCACTAGGGGCCTGCCTGTTTCTCTTTTCCTAAACCCTTTCAATTTCATCTTTGCTGTATATGTGTAAGATGTGATCAGTATCACAGTCAGAACCTGACTTTTGGTGTTGCAACTGAGAAAAGGCTTGAGAAACAATTTTTGCAGACTAGAATGTAATCGCTTTGATTATTTACTAATCCATTTGGTGATATCTAGGCGTATTTTCTTCGGCAATGACATTCAAACCGTGAGTTGAGTATCATACATGGATTTGTTTCTGAGAAAGCCAAAAGGTGCTGGTCGTTTCTGTTTCTTTGTCCCAGACCGTGAGGGCCGAGGCCTTGGTGTTTTGAGCTGCCTTCTCCAACCTTGGCATTAAAATCACCCATTATTATAGTAACATTCCTGGTCTTTATAGAATCTGTTTCCGATTATAGTCGGTTGTAAACTTGCTTTGTGTCTTCTTCGCTATAATTCAGCAGAGTTGGTGCATAAACTTGCACTATCGTTGTTTTCACAGGGTTTTTGTTGTGGTTGTCAAGATGGACAATAAGTATTCTCTCTAACGCGGCATCGTTGCTGACAAGGCTCTTCTTTCTTTGTTTGTCTAGTATTATCAAAACAATATTGGCCTGGCCTCCTTGTCCACTGCTGTACACAAAGAGATTGTCAATGTCATTGGATGAGCAATGACCGCGTCCTTTCCATCGAACTTCACAAAGCCCTGCAACGTTGATCTGTTGATGTTCTACTTCTCTCAATAGGAGATGGAGTGAACCGGTCTCTCTCACAGTTCTTACGTTCCATGTGCCGAGGGTTGATTATATCTCCTGTATTCTGTTTTTCTTTTCTTTCCTTTTTTTTTTGTTCCTTTGCTTTTCTTTTCCATTCCTTCATTTCTTGTTGTAGGAACGACGCTCAGCAATGCAGTTCTGATCATCCGCGTCGGAAATCAACCTCCCGGAAAGGTTTGAGTTGATATCTTCATAGTTTGACGTCTGTCTTTCCTGACAGGAGAGTTCCCTCCGAAGAACAATTGTTGACCCTAGCAACACTTGGAGGGGAGGCCGGGAGGCGGAGGCGGAGGGGGAAGGGAAAGGAAAAGGAGGGCTCGGCCGTATCGAATTCTCTTTCTTTCCTCGTTCTCATCTTGCGGGTTTTTGTCGCCTTAGACGTCCTGGTAGGTCGCCGTTACTTACCGGAAATGCTGGTGGCGTGGATACTTTGATTTAAGTCACAGGGTGTTACAACTATCGTAACACTCTAGATTGGTTGAAATTGTCGAGACATGGATTTTCTTCCAATCACAATTTTAGAACTCGGGGCAGTGTTTCAATTCGTCTGTCGACTGCAAAACGTTACTTACAATAATAATATGTCAAGATTCAACGAGATCTCAATTTAGATCTAATGTAACCCGAGATCTGTTGTCGGGGTGATTGGATGTCGACAAATCACCGTAAACCTTCCTTTTTCTTTTTGTTTTTTTCCAGGGTTCTTTTGGCATCTGAATAATATTATATTGGAAATCCAAACTTCGCAGGGAGGAAACGAATCCGAGACTTGTCTTAAACTTGACCTGATTTGAATGGCAATTAGATTGAGACATCGCAAAGGCATCACGCACTGATTATTTTGTTGTTTTAATAAACGATGTCGTCATAGTAATATGGTGGACGGATATAAAGTAAAGTTCCTTCAAGGGCATTACGGCCCATAGAGCCAGAGCTTATCCCGGTTTTAATAGCGTGAAACGGAACAGGTGATAGTAATCACCCCAGGATAGGACGCTAATCTGACGCAGGGTTTTACTCCCAAGCTAGTGATTGTATTAACAAATCTAGAGTACTTTATTATATCAAAAACGTTTTACACATTAACTATATATTTTTTTAATAATGTTTACAAATATTTTTCGGAAGTTTTTGAGTCTTTAAAGTACTTCATGCTCTACCCAGACAATCGTGAGAAGTATTAGTCGGTTACGAATTCTGTGATCACCGCCGCGGTGGACAGGGTTACTTCGAAGAAACGAAAAGCTGTTCGGAGGCAGCAATAGACGACACAAAAGACCGGGAATCTGCCTAGCACTAGCAGAACGACATGTGACAACCCTTTCAAGTTTATTCTTAGCTAAAAGTTAAAATAATTCATAGAACAATTGTCCGAGAAGCCGGCTTTGTAAAAAAAACAAAAACAACTGTCGACCATTTCAATGCTTTTTGTCCAAAAATAAAACAGAGAATTATCATTTAAATAAAGGAGGGTACAAGGCCAAATTGTCATATCTACAAAAATAGTTGCTTTCCTTGAGTTGCAGCTGTAACGACTTTACATAAATCTTTACCAATATTTGCAGATAATCATGACATTCGAGAAGACATTAAAAGAAGATTTTACTCTCTTGTCTGAATTTGTGACCTTTTTGAAATTGGTTCTTACTGGCGCAGAAAAAAAACCCCAAGACTTTGCAAACATAATGACAATCTGGCTGTGACACTTCGAAAATATGTCAGTAACGATGTTCTTTTTATTCCACTTTCACACACGTTATGTGTTTCAGTATTCAGACCTGGGTAACATTGGGTGCCTTTGTAGGTGCATGTACCTGATTATTCCTCAACAGGGGGATTCGGTAGTCAAGAGACAAGGTGTCGACCTATCAACCAAAAGGTCATGGGTCCGAACCCCGCCAGCTCATTTCTCGAGGGTTTTTTTCGAGGAAAAACTACCCCCACCCCTGGTCCAAGTAGGTGGAACAATATCTAGTCCCATCGGAGACGGACAAAAAAGGAGGTCCCGTGTGCAGATCACAAGACTGTGCACGTTAAAGATCCTTTAGTTGTTTACATGGCAGTCTGGGAAAAATTTAAAATCCTGCCAAATAACCCGAGATCACATTAGTTGCAGATGTGGGTAAATCAAATCAATTCAAATCAAATCAAAAGATGTATTCCTCAAGAGTTGTGAAGCCAATTAAATGAAATGACCGCACAAGGAAAAACGATGTCAAGTTGGTGAGCCCTCTGTTTTGCCAGCATGCAATCCCTGAATTCCATTTTTATTTAACTGATATCTAAAAATCAATCATTAGGACCACACGACTCATTACCAATCTCCTACACCCCCTTCCTCTGCCCTCCCCACCACTCTTGCACCCCCATGCCATGCTGAAGGTTAATACCCGAATCCCCAAGATGGCTCCTGCTCCAAAAGCGCGAAGCTGAGGCCCATGCCATCATTGCCCAGATGGCCAAGGTCAACATGGTCAAACTGCCAGACTCCATTGACGTGCTGCTGCTAGCGGATGAAAACGAGGAGACATGGAAAAGTTCTACCTCAACCGTCCAATCAAACAGTCGCGTGATCTGCCACCTGCTGACCAGTAAAGTCATGGTGCTACGGCTGGCCATTCTTTCCTTCGGCTGGTGAGTTCTTGGTATTTCGGTTTATGATTTTGTTACTTCTGACAACGAGAAGGTTAATGTTCTGTTTCCTGTCACATTTGTCCGTATGTCCGTTTATCTGTGAACAAAATGCGTGTAACTCAAACACGAATTGACGGATGTCAATGACATTTTCAGGATAGGCCAGAAACGATACGAGAAAGAATTGGTTCAAATTTTTTTTTTTATTTGTTTTGGGGGGGGGGTGTTCCAAAATCACCATCTGGATGTAGGAACTTTTGAAAGGAATCTTTGTCATTGTGAGATAGGCCCCTTATGTTCAATTCCTTATCATGGCTGAAATTATGTGTTCAGCATGATGGTGTTCAACAAAGTGCACGAAACTATGCCCGATTAATTACACACCCTGGTGATCTCTTTTAAGATAATGGCTATATCTTTTTCTATGGCGGCTCTGAAATGTTTCTAGTGGACAAGTATTGAATTGACCTCAAGAATGACCAACCCATTCATTACGCAAGAAATAACTTACATAGATCGAGAGATCTATAGATGTACACAAGCCGTAGATTTTCTAGATCTAAAATTTAGTTTCTAGAAGATTGTAAGCTTCATAAATAGTAGAAAACAACGAAGCTAGATCTAGATAATGATGTAGGTTTAGATAGATCCAGCACTTCATTATGTTCCTAATTCTAGATTTACACTAATTAATACATATATTAAATCTTATATATCTAAATCTAGATTGCGAGAAGAATCTAAGCCTCGTAAATACATGTAGTAGTAGAAAATCAGAAAACAAAAAACACGAAGCAGAAGAGGCACCCGAGACTGAGACTAATATTAACTTTGTTTACCAGTAGATATCACTGTCCAATTTTAGTCTTTACAGCCATGGGTAAGAGCATTGCGAGGCTATATGAGCTCTCGTAGCGAAGATACCCAGGGTCCATTGCCATTTCAAAGGGGCAGTGTACGTCACTTGAAAGCACTACCCAAAAATTACAAGATCATTACATTGTAGTTATCAGACTTGGAAGGCCTAGGCAAAAGATGCAACCAAACGCACAAACTAACATTGAAATGAACTACAAACATCAATGGGCTTTCGTACCCACGTCCCACATACACAGTGGTTACGATTCAAGTGTTACTGTTCAAAGCCCCCCCCCCCCCCCCCGTAATATAGATTATATCATTCACTACTATGTCTACCTGAGATTAAGAACTGATGGAGGATGAAAGGAGAAAAGAAAGCGGGAGAGGGGGCGGAGCGGTAGGAGGTTATGGCTAAGTGAGTTTTATTCTGGGGAACAGATAACAAGCGGTATTGAACCCAGTTCACACAGTGTACCCATGTGTTGAACATAGAAGACCAGCACGACATGATACACTTATCGGGTCATCCCGACTCTCTAGATCTATATTTCATTTAATGTGTACTCGCGTTGACTAGAGCATTTTTGTGGCCCCCAAGCACCCCTGACAACATGAATAATCTTACAAATCAATTTCTGTTACTACCTTACGCACTGCTATACGAGCTTTCTGTTCGTCGTTTATTCTTAATCATATCGCTTATTCTAGTTTGGGAAAGCAATCTCTTTCCTGTCAAATCTCGATTATCTTTCGGTGTTTTGTTTGGTATTATTTTGTAGGATGAGCATATTATTATCATATTAAGGCAGTTTTCTTAGCTTTAGCTTAAAGTATGAATTATCATGTTCGTGAATTGGTGTTTACGAGAAAAATAGTTACTTGTCTTCAATTGAACTACTATAACGTGTATTGACTATGAAATTATCATACTTTAAAATGTGCTTTCACGACTTGGAGAACATTTGTTTTCCTTAGAACCATAATTTATGTTGACTACAATCGTGTTCCTAAAACTATCGTTTGTGTTCACTAGAGCTATCGTACTCACTAGATCTATTGTTTGTGGTCACTAGAAGTATTATTTAAGCTGAATAGAATTAGAGCCTGTGTTCACTAGAGCTATCATTTGTGTTAACTACAACTATCATTTGTGTTGACTACAATTATCATTTGTGTTCACTAAAACTATCATTTGTGTTCACTAAAACTATCAGATTTTGGATTCACAAGAACTATCATTTGTGTTCACTAGAACTATCATATTGTGGGTTCACAAGAATTATCATTTATATTCACTAAAACTAGCATTTGTGTTCACTAGAACTATCATTTGTGTTCCCTAGAACTATAATTTATGTTCACTAAAAAAGTTACTTGTTCACTAGAACTATCATTATGTTCACTAGAACTATAATTTATGTTCACTAAAAACGTTACTTGTTCACTAGAACTATCATTATGTTCACTAGAACTATAATTTATGTTCACTAAAAACGTTACTTGTTCACTAGAACTATCATTATGTTCACTAGAACTATAATTTATGTTCACTAAAAATACGTTACTTGTTCACTAGAACTATCATAATTTGTTTAACTCAAAACGCTATTTGTGTTCACTAGAACTTTCATTTGTGTTCACTAGAAATGGGTTTTTTTTTGTGTCCACTAAAACCATCGTGTTCACTAGAGTTATCATTTGTGTTCACTAGAGCTATCATTTATGTTCACTAGAAGAGTCATTTGTGTTCACTAGAACTATCATTTGTGTTCACTAGAACTATTAGTTGTGTTCACTAGAACTAGTATTTATGTTCACTAGAACTATCATTTGTGTTCACTAGAACTATTATTTATGTTCACTAGAATTATCATTTGTGTTCACTAGAACTAGTATTTATGTTCACTAGAATTATCATTTGTGTTCACTAGAGCTATTATTTATGTTCACTAGAATTATCATTTGTGTTCACTAGAACTAGTATTTATGTTCACTAGAACTAGTATTTATGTTCACTAGAACTATTATTTGTGTTCACTAGAACTATCATTTGTGTTCACTAGAACTAGTATTTATGTTCACTAGAACTAGTATTTATGTTCACTAGAACTATTATTTGTGTTCACTAGAACTATCATTTGTGTTCACTAGAACTAGTATTTATGTTCACTAGAACTAGTATTTATGTTCACTAGAACTAGTATTTATGTTCACATGAACTTATTAGTGTTCACTGGAACTATTATTGTATTAACTAGAACTAGTATTTATGTTCACTAGAACTAGTATTTATGTTCACTAGAACTAGTATTTATGTTCACTAGAACTAGTATTTATGTTCACATGAACTTATTTGTGTTCACTGGAACTATTATTTGTATTCACTAGAACTATTATTTGAATTCACTAGAACTATTATTTGTATTCACTAGAACTATTATTTGTATTCATTAGAACTATTATTTGAATTCACTAGAACTGTTATTTGTATTCACTAGAACTATTATTTGTATTCACTAGAACTATTATTTGTATTCAGTAGAACTATTGTTTGTGTTCACCAAAAATTGTTACTTATTTGTGTTCACTGGAGCAGTGATTTAGCTTAACAGAATAACATATCGCGTGACAGCAATTGACGTTGTTTTCACATGAGCAATTAAAAAAAAATTACATGTACTCTAAAATGTTAGAAAGGACATTATAGAATCACGGTTAGTATGGTAGAAAGGATACATTTCTATCTCATGTTGTTTTTCTGTTTTGCTCTCTTTCCTCATTAGGATCACGGTCAGTATGGTGTATTTCGGTCTGACTCTGAACGTCAGTGATCTGATCGAAGGCAACGTCTTTTTCAATTTTTTCCTCCAATCACTGATGGAGTTGATTGCTTACGGCATATGCGTCATTATCTTGGAGAGAGTTGGAAGAAAGACCATTTACTGTGCCTTCATTCTGTCCAGTGGATTGGCGTGTTTAGCCACGGCCGGACCTCTCATTGCAGATACACGTACGTTCTTAAGGCTGCTTTTACATAGAGCTTCATTCTTAAGGCTGTTTTTACATAGAGCTTCATTCTTAAGGCTGGTTTTACATAAAATTTCATTCTTAAGGCTGTTTTTACATAGAGCTTCATTCTTAAGGCTGTTTTTACATAGAATTTCATTCTTAATGCTGTTTTTACGTAGAGCTTCATTCTTAAGGCTGTTTTACATATGTATTCATTTTAAAGGCTGTTTTTACAAAGAGCTTCAGTTTTCATTTTTCATTTCGCATTTTGTTTTCATTTTTTCTTCTTCATTATTCATGTTTCATGAAAATATTTCACATAAAAATTTAATTCACTGTTAACAAAGTTAGAAAGCCGCTTCTACACAGCACAGTGTTTTTACTGAGATGGAAACTCTGATGAGGAAGATTTAGAATGTAGTATTTTGTATTAATGGCATCATAAAGTAAGCTCTATATTCAGAGTTGAGCGTAGGAGAATCAGGAGTAGAGTCTTGATGTCTTTGCCTAGTGGTATCGTACCGCAGTCAAATTTAGTGAGGAATCAGATTCTGAACTCAGACTTGATCTTTTCGACAAAAAGTATGCTTGAAAAGAAATAGAACTAGAGCCCACTTTTTTTCTGGCTGCCTAACTAGCTACAGTCGTTCTTCACAAACTGTGAGCACGTTTATTTCTTGGCGGCCATACTCTTCATCGATGGAAGAAGGGAACAATTAAGTTTTGATGTAGAAGTCATAGATACACGTTATAAATTATAATTATTGTCATTTTCTTTTCAGTTGTGGAAAAGGAAAAATATTTCGGGAAAAATTAACCATGAATCTGTATGTCCAAACAGCCTAAGGTCATTAAAGACATTTCACTTGCACTTTTAACTTTTCTTCCTACAATCACCTATCCAGTTCATTATTAATGCTTTTTCGTGCACTTAAGGCTTTATATTTGTCTGGTGGTTGGTTATAGTTATCTACCCAAATACACCATACATAGTGATCTCAGGATTTCTGGCAAGACGATGGTAACGAGAGGTATACGACGATGGAAATTTCGATCTCGAAGCCCTGGCTAATATCCCCAACCATAATTTATAAGTATGAATAATGTTATTGTTATTGTCATTATCACTATTATTATTATTATTATTATTATTATTATTATTATTATTATTATTATTATTATTATTATTATTATTATTAGCCCACTAGTTGAGACGCCCACATGTAGTAAAGGTCGAGTTTATATATCTAGATGTAGATTTAAGCCTACCTCATGATTATGCTGGCACTCCCAGAAGGCTTGAGCTCAGTCACCTGGCTGTTCCTTTTGTCTAATTGTTATT
Source organism: Doris montereyensis (assembly GCA_037039925.1). Lineage (NCBI taxonomy): Eukaryota > Metazoa > Mollusca > Gastropoda > Nudibranchia > Dorididae > Doris > Doris montereyensis. Next base: position 184,440 of record JAXRKP010000743.1, read on the forward strand.
TTGAGTCAGGGACTTCTTTTGTTCGGTTTTTTCATTATCCTTTAAATGTAGATCGAAATGGATCTTAAGCTGTTACGTTTTGCAATTTAGAGGCGTTGTAGGTGAACTGTCGTTGGGGTTGTGGGTTCGACACTGGTTCAAGCCCCGCGGCTGGCACATGTGGGTTTTTTCCACAGCGGTGTACTCTTAGGAACTATGCTTCACTCTAATTTCCTCATTTGACTCAGGTGTGATTGAGTACCCAGTTATAGGTAGACAAAGATGTTGTCAGAGTGTTAGTATGAAACGTCATGTGAAAAACCCACAGGCTTTGTACACTGTATGCTCCCCGAGAGTTGAGAAGGACGTTGTTGTTGAATGAAATGGCCTGCAGGGGAATGAATGATGTACAGTCGGTGAGCCTTCACTTGTGCGGGGATACGGACTATAAATCTATCTTTATCTTCCTTTCGATTTTGCATCGAGTATGTCTTTATTAGTTCGTCTCTAGTACGTAAAAATATAAAAGTCATGACTTCCCCCTACACCCCCCCCCCCCCCCCCACCCCGCCTTTGTCTTTCGTTCATAGGTACGGCTTATAAATGAAATTAATAATATTTTCACGAAAATTGTTCTTTTTTTCTTCTTCTCGTTTGGGCATGTTTTTCCTCTACAGCTAGTCTTAGATCTAGGTTAGTAATATCATTTAAGCGCTTGCACTCTGCGTTTAGTTTGTGTATCTCTTGATGCCTTAATATTAAAGAAGCAAACAAACCATAGACGGAGATGAAAAACAATGCTGGTACCTTCTTCTTCCTTATATGTGTGTGTTTCCCATGATGGAGAGAAGTCATGTATCCTGGCCACACTCTTGCCGAAAACGGCCCAGAATATTTAACGTTCAAAGAACCATTGAGAACCAGCATGAGATGGTATCAGACAGTAGGTCTTACCTTGATCAAACCAAAGCATTGTTTCTCCTATTTAAAGTCAATTGGCGGTATTTCTCCTTGTAGCCTAAATGCCCATAAAGCTGGAGTTCAACTCAGTTTCTGCAACTTTTAACTGACGGATGAGCCTATGTTACCAACATGGTCAGGCGGCAAATCGGACGCAGGCTTTACCCCCCCTCCCCCCACCTACACATATCATATAGCCTACTCATTCACACTTGCGTGGAGCTAGGAAATCGTGTTACATGCCTTATCCAAGGACATAACGTCGGGCAGGATTTGATCCTACAACTTCATGGTCTCTGGTTATACTTTATTCTACTAAACCACTCAGCCACATTTGGCTACCCTTGCCAGAGATCTAGACATCTCTTCTTCAAAGCATGATACCAGCAACCTTCATAACTATGCTACCGGAATAAATAAAACGTTTTTGCCTCTCAGTGTGTTGAGTGTAAGGATGCCATAATATAATACTTAACACGTTGTTTGAAGTTCACCGGAAGTAGATCTAGGCCCAATGTACGAGATCCTTTTATTTGTTCTTTGTTTATTTTAAGTTCACCGAGAATAGATCTAGGCCCAACGTACGAGGTCCTTTTGCTTATAATACTTATCACACGTTGTTTTAAGTTTACCGAAAGTAGATCTAGGCCCGTCCTTTTGTTTGTTCTTTTGTTTATTTTAAGTTCACCGAGAATAGATCTAGGCCCAATGTACGAGGTCCTTTTGCTTATAATACTTATCACGTTGTTTTTAAGTTTACCGTTCAAGAATAGATCTAGGCCCAATGTACGAGGTCCTTGCTTATAATACTTATCACACGTTGTTTTAAGTTTACCGGAAGTAGATCTAGGCCCAATGTACGGGTCCTTTTGTTTGTTCTTTTGTTTATTTTAAGTTCACCGAGAATAGATCTAGGCCCAATGTACGAGGCTTATAATACTTATCCGTTGTTTTAAGTTTACCGGAAGTAGCTCTAGGCCCAATGTACGGGGTCCTTTTGTTTGTTCTTTCTTTATTTTAAGTTTGATTTTGGCTTTCGAATTTTGTTTGTTCTTTATTTGCTTGCTTGCAATGTAACCTCATCACAAATCGCATGCACAGCGTTGTTTACCTTTTGTTTTCACCTGTTAGTTTTACATCGGCACCATGACAGGTGAGTGGCATATGTAGGCCTTTATTCGCCAACTTGTGAAAGACAACAACAACAAAACTCGAGTATTCTTTGAAGGCTTCTACATATGACCTTTCTAATATAGCGCAACGCTATGCACCGATATGGAATTTAGCATTAAGTCATTAATATGTCATGCTTGTCATTGATGTTGATGTTGTTGTTGTTTTGTTGTTGGTGGGTTTTTTGGTTTTATGGTGAGGCTGTTGTTTTTGCTTGTTTTCAAAACGTTGCTGTTTGAGCTTACTGACATCATGTGAACAAAAGGGAATGTCCGTCCTATCAATCAGACTTACCGTTCCTCTAACGCAACTTTCTTCTCCATGTAAACTTTCACTTCGGGTGTCCAAAATATTCCTGTGTATGGGTAGAGCCTGTACTGAGATTTCCTAGGGTAGAACGTATGGAAGATTACAAAGTAAATTGCACAGCGCTTTGCCAAGTCTCAGCTCATTAGACCTAGCTACCCGTTCACTGTTGACTTGATACAGATACTTGATACACTGATACAGAAGAAGAAAAAAAATCATGGCTAGATCAGGGATAAAAAAAAAAAAACAGGGAGCGTAATTAACTCGGTTGGTAGCACGCTTTCTTTTCACGGCGAGGCAATGGGTGCCGACGCAGAGGTCGCGGGTTCGATCCCCATGGTGGCCAGGATTTTTTCTGTCTATTCCTTGTGTTTTTCTCGTGTTTATTCCTATGGGGCTTTCATATTATCTTGTGTCATTACATTAACTTCCGATATACCCCTTGCCTCACTGTTTCTCTTTATCTACGTCAAACTAGGAAAAGGTCTCCTGAATGATAAACAAAAACATTACGCCAACAATGTTTCTTAAGGTTTATACTAGAAGAAAAAAACTTTCAGGCAAAGAGGGTCGTCCTCGTCCTTATTTAATTGTACCCATAACCACAACTACAGTGATCTCGTTAAAGGGGGGGGGGTGTGGGGGAGGGTTGGGAGGATGTTTTATTTTGCCCGGACTGCCTTGTAAATTACAGCCAAGGGATAGTTAACGGTCACGGAGTGTTGTGATCTGTACACGGGACCTCCTTTTTCAAGGTGTCTCTACTAGGATTAGGAATCGATCCACCCTACTTGGACCGAATAGGGCGCGGTCGGGGGGAGGGGGTAAACTCACAATAAGTGGGAAAAACTTTTCACCTGCCGAGGCTTGGACCCACAGCCTTTAGATTGAGAGGCCGACACCTTACCACTGGACTACCGAGACCCATCAACAGCAGCGACGTTTGTAGCCCTGTGATAATTCTGTCGTAAGGTTTCGTAGTCGAATCCTTGCAATGTTAGGCCCTTCGTTGCGTTCTCTGGGAAAGACTTTGAAGTCTCTTATATTATTATTATTATTATTATTATTATTATTATTATTATTATTATTATTATTATTATTATTATTATTATTATTATTATTATTATTATTATTATTATTATTATTATTATTATTATTATTATTATTATTATTATTATTATTATTATTATTATTATTATTATTATTATTATTATTATTATTATTATTATTATTATTATTATTATTATTATTATTATTATTATTATTATTATTATTATTATTATTATTATTATTATTATTATTATTGTTATTATTATTGTTATTATTATTATTATTATTATTAGTAGTAGTAGTAGTAGTAGTACTACTACTACTACTACTACTACTACTACTACTACTACTACTACTACTACTACTACTACTACTACTACTACTACTACTACTACTACTACTACTACTACTACTACTACTACTACTACGACTACTACTACTACTACTACGACTACTACTACTACTACTACTACTACTACTACTACTACTACTACTACTATTATTATTATTATTATTACTATTATTATTACTATTATTACTATTATTAATAATAATATTATTATTATTATTATTATTATTATTATTATTATTATTATTATTATTATTATATTTTTTTTTTTTTTTTTTATTTTTTTTTTTATTATTCTAATTATTATTATTATTATTATTATTATTATTATTATTATTATTATTATTATTATTATTATTATTATTATTATTATTATTATTATTATTATTATTATTATTATTATTATTATTATTATTAGGAGTATTAGTATTATTAGTATTAGTATTAGTGCTAGAATTAGTATTATTATCCTCCATCATCAATATACCGTTTATAGGTGTTGGGCAGAGGACCAGGGTACGCCTCGAATAATCTGTGCTCAAGATAATCCATGAATAGGCAAGCATGTGAGGGTCCCATCTTAGTGCCCATGGCAACTAAGGCCATATGGGTTTGGTATCACGACGATGCCTGCGACTGATTTAGACCGTTTCTTCGATTTTGCAAACACATTTTGCAAACCTATCAAGTTCACTTTTACACAGTCTGCATCCACTGTTAACTTCTTAGACATCACCGTTTCTCTCTCCAAACATGGGCTTACAACTACAATATTCTACAAAGATACAGATAGCCATAGCTATCTCCACTACACACGCTCTCATCCACCACGTTGCAAATATGCTATTCCATACTCTCAATTCCTCCGCCTCAGACGCATCTGTTCTGCCGAGCACCTATTCACAGAGGAAACGCCTGAGATGTTTGATTTCTTCCTACGCAGAGGCTACCTTAGGGCGATCATTTGAAAAGCCTTTCAGAGAGCTAAAATTGTACCCCGAAAAAAGACGCCCTCAACATCGTAGGAAGAAAAAAGACCAAACGCATACCTCCTATCTTTCCGTACCATCCGCACACACACCGTGTCATCAATATAGTCCGCAAGAACCTGCCTATTCTACACGCTAGTGACGAGACGACGTGTTTTCCCTTCCTTTCCATTAATTGCCTTCAAGAGACACACTAGCCTTCAGGATATCCTTGTGCACAGTCGCCTCTCTACTGACTCCTCGCCGTCGGGCACCGTCCGATGTGGACGCACTAACTGCAAGACATGCCCCTTTGTGGACGGCTCCACAACCATTCAGTTCCCTAGACAGATCAGGACAGTGAATGGGCAATTCTCCTGCGCCTCTCGCAATGTAATTTATGCTCTTCGCTGCAGTCATTGTGGAATGGCCTATATTGGAGAAACTGGCTTGTAACTCTCCAATAGATTTGGTCATCACAGGAGAGATATCGAATACTGCGAAAGCAAGCCTGTGTCTTTACATTTTAATGGACCAGGACATCGAGGAACCCATGACCTGAAAGTGTGCATTCTCAGGTCATGTACTCATTCGGTGCTGAGTCTAGGAAGTCTTTAAGAGAACCGGTTTATAGTAAGATTGGGCACAATCAACCCTGATGGTATGAACGTCTCACACGAATTTGCATAATTTTCTCTGGAGTAACTCCCATAGTCGATAAATTTGGCACACTATTATTACTATCCCTGACCCTTCACCATCCTCTACCCTACCCCATCCGCCCCCCACCACCACCCCCACGAAACTATCCATCCCACCCTAACCCTGCCCCCCATCCCTTCCTATCCCGAGCAAAGTTGGGTCCTCTGCATAGTTCACACCCCGTGTGCCCATCTATGGTAGCGTACTCAATGGTAGGCATCTTTGCACAATTTAGAAAACACAAAATTTTTTTTTTTTAAATTCCCTGAATTTTACGTTCACCATTTACCGGAAGCAACTTTTTGCGCACGGTTTCTTACCATTACGGAAAGACCCTACTTTTTCACCAAGGACACACATAAATAAAAATACTTGAAGACTTCGATAACTTGCAAAGCATCAGTTAGTGCTAACATGACCTCCATTTTTTGAAATTTCAGATAAGTTGTTTACTCTCTTCCCTTATTGCATCGATAAATTTGTAATTTATATACATTTAGCACCTTCAGTGTAAATTTTTCCTTGATTGATACTTCCTTTCATTCATTCTCTATCATTTCTTCTTTCTAGACCCAGTGAGATATAGATCTAGTCTTATATTTATCCTATTTTTTCGTTCTTGTTTCCCATACTCACGTCTCTCACTCTCTCTCTTCCCCTTTCTTTTCTCTCTCTCCTTCTCTCTCTCTCTCTCTCTCTCTCTCTCTCTCTCTCTCTCTCTCTCTCTCTCTCTCTCTCTCTCTCTCTCTCTCTCTCTCTCTCTCTCTCTCTCTCTCTCTCTCTCTCTCTCTCTCTCTCTCTCTCTCTCTCTCTCTCTCTCTCTCTCTCTCTCTCTCTCTCTCTCTCTCTCTCTCTCTCTCTCTCTCTCTTCTATTTCTCTCCTTCTCTCTATCTCACTTTATTACTTACTTATTTTCATATTTTTATTTCATTCTAGATCTGAACCATCCACTCTTGCTCATTCTTCACATCCCCCTCTGCTACATTTCTTATCATCACTGTCTTTTTCTTTCTTTCTTTCTCCTTTATGTTTTCTTCTGACATCACATTGTGTGATGCCTGAAAATGTAACCAAGAATTGTAAAGTAACCAGATAGATCTATATTCTAGATATTTAATCGTTTTTGTCTGACGAAGGTTATCATACCGAAACGTCACGTGTTTGTTCTGTCTTTATTAGTAGCACACACACACAAAGTTGTCATTTTCTTTTGTCATATTTCTAAAGTTTCATCTATAGTGACGTGAGGAAAGTGGCAACCTCACAATAACAGTAATTCTTTCGTGTCCTTCAATTTTCACGATGTGAAGAAATTTTGTGGCTCCTTTATATATGTTACATACAGTGCAAATGGGACTTTCGGAGACGTTATGCAGGATCCCATCAGCAAGTGAATTTACCCGCGTTCAGAGAGTTCTTCGGTTGTATATTATGTTATTTCCTTCCCACCCCACCTCTCTCCCACACCAGACGTCAACACATGGTTTTGTTTTGAGGACACAGTTATTGGTACAAGATGACGTGATGTTGGTGTAGACATTAACAGTTGTAAAATTCAACAGACTTTAACCGTGGTGTGCTCCAGAGCTGACCTCCAACATAACTCAATCTCACGCCATGTGAATTCTTCTTGTGGGGTTTGACATCACATGTGGTGGTTATTGTCCACCCAATCACCCCCACCCTTTTGAAACCAACACGTGGTTGTACAACCTTTACCAGCAGATATTGAGGAAATTAAGTCCATGGTGTTTTATTCTTACCCTCCCCCCCCCATCATTCTGGTTGGCAATTCAAAATATTAATATTACACGAGCAACTTTCGAGCATTGCATTAAATAAATATATAGGAAGAAAGACAAGATAAAACAAGGAATTAAACGCATTGGTTTGGCATAGCTCAGATGACAAAAAGCGGGACTTTCAGATTAATGTCATATTTATTACATAAATGTTGATTTGGAACATTTACAACACAGTTCATGGTATTTTATTGCTATTTTTATCCTACGTGTTGCTGTACAGTGTGGGCACAAATCGTTTGCTGTCATCTCCTATTTTACTTCCGACTTCTCCACTCCTTCCTGTCCTCCGCCCGTCTCATCAGCTCACTTAGCTTCAGGCCCGTCCATTCAGTGATATTGTCCTCCCATCTCTTCTTTTGTCTGCCTCTTCTCCTACCTCCTCTGACAGTTCCTTGAAGCACGGTTTTTGGAAGCCCTCCTTCTCTCACCAAGTGTCCAAACCATTTCATTTTGCGCCTTTTGACAGTGGTGAGGAGGTCTTCGTAAGGACCAATGGTTTGTCTTATTCTGTCTCTGACTTCTTCATTGTTGATATGGTCTTTGTGAGAGATACCGAGCAGTCTTCTAAAGCACCTCATTTCTGTTGCCTGTATTCTCTTCTCTATATCTGCAGTTAGTGTCCATGTTTCGCAGGCGTAAAGTTAAACACTGAGTGAACAAGGGAGCGCATAAGTTTTAACTTTGAGCTAAGGGAGACTTTGTTGTCTTTCCAGACGGTTCCCATCTTGGCTAATGCGGATGTTGTCATTGCACTCCTTGTTAATA
>JAXRKP010000743.1:197500-227630 GCA_037039925.1 Doris montereyensis
TCCACCTTCCATGTGGGGTGGGGGAAGTTTGGGGTAGATTTTACTCGAAAAAGCCTGTTCCACCTACCGGGTTTGAACCCACAACCAGTTGGTCGAGAGGCGGCGACCTTGCATCTGAACTATCGAGTCCCCCGTAGTACATGTGTATGCATTACATGCATTACGGTATATAGATCTAGATGTTGTATGGTATGTAGCTCTAGATGTAGTATGGCATGTAGATCTAGATGTAGTATAGTATGTAGATCTAGATGTAGTATAGTATGTAGATCTAGATCTAGATGTAGTATGGTATGTAGATCTAGATGTAGTATGGTATGTAGATCTAGATGTAGTATGGTATGTAGATCTAGATGCAATATGGTATGTAGACCTAGATGTATTTGGTATGTAGATCTAGATGTAGTATGGTATGTAGATCTAGATAGTATGGTATGTAGATCTAGATCTATGATGTAGTATGGTATGTAGATCTAGATGTAGTATGGTATGTAGATCTAGATGTAGTATGGTATGTAGATCTAGATGTAATATGGTATGTAGACCTAGATGTATTTTGGTATGTAGATCTAGATGTAGTATGGTATGTAGATCTAGATGTAGTATGGTATGTAGATCTAGATGTAGTATGGTATGTAGATCTAGATGTATTATGGTATGTAGACCTAGATGTATTTTGGTATGTAGATCTAGATGTAGTATGGTATGTAGATCTAGATGTAGATGGTATGTAGATCTAGATGTAGTATAGTATGTAGATCTAGATGTAGTATGGTATGTAGATCTAGATGTAGTAGATGTAGATCTAGATGTAATATGGTATGTAGACCTAGATGTATTTTGGTATGTAGATCTAGATGTAGTATAGTATGTAGATCTAGATGTACTATAGTATGTAGACCTAGATGTAGTATGGTATGTAGATCTAGTTGTAGTATGGTATGGAGATCTAGATGTAGTATAGTATGTAGATCTAGATGTAGTATGGTATGTAGATCTAGATGTAGTATAGTATGTAGATCTAGATGTAACATGGTATGTAGATCTAGTTGTAGTATGGTATGTGGATCTAGATGCAGTATGGTATGTAGATCTAGATGCAGTATATGGTATGTAGATCAAGATGTAGTATAGTATGTAGATCTAGATGTAGTATGGTATGTAGATCTAGATGTAGTATGGTATGTAGATCTAGATTTAGTATGGTATGTAGATCTAGATGCAGTATAGTATGTAGATCAAGATATGTATAGTATGTAGATCTAGATTTAGTATGGTATGTAGATCTAGATGTAGTATGGTATGTAGATCTAGATGTAGTATGGTATGTAGATTTAGATGTAATATAGCAATAGTATGTAGATCTAGATGTAGCATGGTATGTAGATCTAGATGTAGTATAGTAATAGTATGTAGATCTAGATGTAGCTAGATGGTATGTAGATTTAGATGTAGTATAGTAATAGTATGTAGATCTAGATGTAGCATGGTATGTAGATCTAGATGTAGTATGGTATGTAGATCTAGATGTAGCATGGTATGTAGATTTAGATGTAGTATAGTAATAGTATGTAGATCTAGATGTAGCATGGTATGTAGATTTAGATGTAGTATAGTAATAGTATGTAGATCTAGATGTAGCATGGTATGTAGATCTAGATGTAGTATGGTATGTAGATCTAGATGTAGCATGTATGTAGATCTAGATGTAGTATGGTATGTAGATCTAGATGTAGTATAGTAATAGTATGTAGATCTAGATGTAGTATGGTATGTAGATCTAAATGTAGTATAGATAGTATAGATCTAGTATGTAGCATAGTAATAGTATGTAGATCTAGATGTAGCATAGTAATAGTATGTAGATCTAGATGTAGCATAGTAATAGTATGTAGATCTAGATGTAGTATAGTAATAGTATGTAGATCTAGATGTAGTATAGTAATAGTATGTAGATCTAGATGTAGTATAGTAATAGTATGTAGATCTAGATGTAGTATAGTAATAGTATGTAGATCTAGATGTAGCATAGTAATAGTATGTAGATCTAGATGTAGTATAGTAATAGTATGTAGATCTAGATGTAGTATAGTAATAGTATGTAGATCTAGATGTAGCATAGTAATAGTATGTAGATCTAGATGTAGCATAGTAATAATATGTAGATCTAGATGTAGTATAGTAATAGTATGTAGATCTAGATGTAGCATGGTATGTAGATTTAGATGTAGTATAGTAATAGTATGTAGATCTAGATGTAGTATGGTATGTAGATCTGGACGTAGTATAGTAATAGTATGTAGATCTAGATGTAGTATGGTATGTAGATCTGGACGTAGTATAGTAATAGTATGTAGATCTAGATGTAGTATGGTATGTAGATCTGGACGTAGTATAGTAATAGTATGTAGATCTAGATGTAGTATGTAATCTAGATGTAGTATTGTATGTAGATCTGGACGTAGTATAGTAATAGTATGTAGATCTAGATGTAGCATGGTATGTAGATCTGGATGTAGATCTAGAGTATGTAGATCTAGATATGGTATGTAGATCTAGATCAATGAATAAACAACTACACCTTACACAATAGTATACTGTATTACATATTATTACGATCATGGCTCGTCAAGGTGATCGGTGTGATCTAATGTTTATTGAAATATACAAATGATTCCCTTTTTAAAATGTTATTGTTATTCAATTGTGGCCGATGATACCATGTCTTGTCTCGGCGACAACGATACCAGTAAGATGAGTATCAGGTGTAAACGATACTATTCCAACTTTTCATTTTGAAAACTTGTTGAAAATGATGGCTTGGGGTCAATGACGAGCAAATAATGACATTGTTTTCTTCATTGAACGTCAATTCTACGAGAAAGATTCACACACTGAAAACGATTTTGAAATACGTTTAGATTCTTATCTCAGTGGCTTGGCATCAAAGTTTTTGTCGCACAGAGATTGACTAGCTCAGAATAATATATGTATACAGTAGTCGCTGGATAAAAGCACACTTCATAAAAGCACACTGCATAAACACACGCCCACATTTGCTGACCAAATTTTCACTATATGATATAAATATAAGTGTTCTCATAAATACACGGTATGCATAAAATAAAAGCACGATTTTTCCTGCGCCCAAAGGGCATGCGTGTATCCAGTGACTACCGTAATATATATATATATATATATATATATATATATATATATATATATATATATATATATATATATATATATATATATATATATATTGTACTATTATTGATCAATATTTCGCCTGTTTTATCAACAGATCGCCCTTGAAGAGAAACGCCAAAAGAAAGCTTGATTTTGGAGAGCCACCAGATCCTTTTTAAAAATCAGACCCACACCGGCGTCGGGCCCGACGGTCAGACCGGACATATTTCCGTGAGAAAAAATGCAACCCGGCTCATTAGTAGTGTCAGGTAACAAAAACGACGATCCACCCACACCGAAACCCGACGTCCCGGAGCCGATTTTAGGAAGAACGTGTTCATTCCACGCCGTCCGTCGGGCGAAATGGGAGACAATTTTATACTATACAAATTAGCCTCATGTCTATTAATAGCATTTTGCAATCTCAAGCGGTGGACTGGAGGATGCATTTCTCAGAACTTGGTCGGTTGACAATGGATTGATTCTTTGCGTACAGCATCGATCGTCTATTTACAACAAGAAAGACCCGCTTCATCACAACAGAGGATATAGGCAACATTGAATGGTGAAACTGTATCCTTCTTCTTAGCCACAGTAACAACAACAAAGCCATTTTCTACAAATTTCAAAAAAAGACTTTTGTTGTCGAGATGGAGGGTGTCGAGAGAGAATGATATTGTGCCTTCGCATCCTTCTTCTTAGCCACAGTAACAACAACAATACGGCTTTCCTAGAAAAAGCGCAGACAACATCGGTCCAGTCAAAAAAAAGAAGTCGGGCCTACTACTGGGAAAAAGCAGGACCAAAGGAAGACCAGCAGACAGCCAACCAACAAGAAGTCGCTGGCCAAAAGGACAATAATAAGACAGGATAGGCCAATTATAGGCTCAGGAAATTTTTCGGCACTGGTTTGGTTGTAAAATTAAAAATTTCGTGAAGTCAGTTTCAATGAAACGTGACAAAGATTAAGAATTGACTGGTGTAGGTGTACACTATTTCTCCCCAACCAAACGTAAAAACAGAGAACATAGAGATCTGACTCTAGTTTACGATCAAATCAACAAATTACGATCAAAATGTGTCTTAGAAGCCAAAAAGAAAATTAATAATGAAAAAATTGATTCAAGCCTATATCAGAACAAAAAATCATGGAAAGTGGAGTATGCGGAAAGATATTTTGAACAGAAATCACAGCATTTGCTATGCAAAAAAACTATAAATCGTCATCTAAAAAAACAAACAAAAAAGATCCTTAACAAAAGCATGATCAATCTGTACAATGAATTTATTGAAGACCATGGCTCCTTGGTTTCCAGGGCAACTTTTTTTTAGGAGGAGACTTAGGCATGTTTACAAAAACTCCCTTCAGGCAATGTCTGTGCGAGGTGTGTCTTAACCCCATGTTGAAAGCAAAGGTTATGATGAACAGAATGTTGCCAGAGTGTGAGAGACTGCCTGCATTCTTTGAAATATATTGAGAGACAAACAGTGTGTGATATTAATAATCTGGTTTGCAATTGCATCTCACGTCAATGCACAAGTTGTGGTGTCTGGAAGTTAGACACATTTTTAAAAAGTTTGAATGTTGTGGAAAACGTTGAATTTGAATGGACAAGATGGGAGTCAGTTGTTGGCGCAAAAGGAACCAGAATTGACTTGACAAAAAAAAAAGAGGGAATATTAAAGGAATATTAGAGGAGCTGAAAGCTGAGGCTGTGAATGTGAAACTGCCCATGCATAATTTTGTGCAGAACTGGCAGTTGAAGCAGTACTCTAAGTTATGCGCATCATTGCCTGATGGCTGGGCAGTTGTCACATTAGACTCCCCACTGCAGATGGATTGAGAATTAGAAATTTAAGCTGCTTTTTGTCAGTCTTGTGTAGATAGATGGTTATTTCAATCATTGTGAGAATGGAGACTTTGTGAGTGAGTGGAAGAGTGTGAAAGATTGGGAGAATACGTGTAGGGTCCTATGGCGAATTTGGCTGGAGAGTATATGGCCGATGATCTGTACCGTTTGATGTTTATCGGGATAACTGGCCCTATGGTGAATTTTTCTGGAGAGTATACGGCCGATATCATCGGCCCTTGACACTTATACTACTTATAGGCTTAAGTCTCCTTGACACTTATACTACTTATAGGCTTAAATCTGTCTTCCATTTGGTAACGCTTTGTATTTTTAGTATGATAAATATAATATGCACTTATCAACAAAAATTTGGTAACAAATGAGTGGCCTCTATGGAAAATACTGGAGAGAGAGATGGTATTAAGTATTATACCATAAACTTTGTTCATCTGGTTTAATAAATATATGTAATGAATGGTGAAAAATTTGTCTTTGTTTCCATTTTACTTTTACTTCATTTGTTTGTCCGTTTCAGATTGCCTTTGCAGCATGATGAAGACTACCGGATGTTACAATGACACAAATTTGTGTCATTGTGACATCTGGAAGATCCATACATGTATTATGCTAAATGTATTAAAAGTAGAAGAGTTATTCACTGCATACACACAGTAAACTCTAGTAATTGACTATGGATAAAATGTGTTCCATGTAATTCTGAAAAGTACACTAGTTAAAATAAAAGACATCAAAAACAAAATAGTGGGCATGGCTCTTCCGTCCGGAAGATCAGCTGAAACAGAGAAAATCAAAGATAATGCAATATCTATCTGAAAAACTATCCCCAAACTTTTCTTTTCTATTTCTACAAAGCATGCTCTTTTAGATCCAGTGAGTTTTGAAAGAAAATCAAAGAAATAAATATTAAACTTGGTTGTGATGTTTTGGGGTTGACCTTTTAAGAATGGCTCATATATGTATATATATATATATATATATATATATATATATATATATATATATATATATATATATATATATTATAATTTATATTATTATTATGTCTGTATCCTGTTAAACCACACTAGGATGGACGTAGTAGGTAACGTTCCTTCAATATAATCAAGGTCTTTATGGCCCATAGAGCCAGATTTTATCTTGGTTTTTAAAACATGAAGAGGGACGGTGATAACACATCACCTTCTGGATCGAGGACACAAGTCTGTCACAGGGTTTACCACAACCCCCCTACCCTCCCAACAGATGCTGGTATCCATTTTTGCACCTTAATCAAGCGGGAAAATGTGAATCAAGTATCTTTCCCTTAGAGGATTAGAACCCCGGACCTCAATATCCTAAACACTTGGTCACCATGACTACTGTATGTACCTTGTAACTTAATCATCTCTTCATGCATACAACAATCTAAAAGAAACACACAATAAAAATGTAAAGTGTGCAAAATGATTTTTAATAAAATCATGGCCATTTAAACCAAAAATCAATACAAGACATCTTAGGTAACCACATTTTCCTTGGTACATGGACCATCAATGTCTTAATTAATAATTGACGCATTTTCAACAAAACAACAATAAAATAAAATTATATTGTGTATGTGAATGAATGTGCTATTTCTTAATCAAGTCGTAATTTATCAAGATCTTCTTCCAGAGATAAAGAAAACGTTAAACACAGAAATCTGCCCATAGTTATATGTATGCATTTATGAGAGAGAAAAAAGAAGTAAGTTGCTACTGTTTTTATGAAAACACATATTATTATAATGCCAAATGGTCTTTTTTTCTTTCTTTGTGGTATGAAGAGATAGACCCTTTACCTCGGAATCAGACGATTAGGCCACCTATCAAACTTTCTTAATCTAAGTTCTCTTAAAACATTGATTTCAGCACACATTTTTTCCAAAATTGATAATTGCAACTCCCTGTTTTATAATTTACCTGATGCCTTGATTCATAAGCTCCAACGTATCCAGAACCATGCGGCCAGAGTGATTGTGAAGAAAAAGAAATATGAACACATTACCCCTATGTTCAAGTCTCTGCATTGGTTCCCGATCGATAAAGAATAATATACAAAATTGTGACATTGTGTCACAAATGTAAAACTGACAGAGCTCCAAATAATTTAAATGACCTGATCTCTGGTTATGTTCCATCTCGCCAACTGAGATCTACAAATCAATGTCTGTTAAGCGTTCCCCCAAAGAAAGGCCTGACAAAACTGTCACTGCACTCTTTTAAATACGCAGGTCCTCACGTCTGGAATGCTCTTCCACTGTCAATACGATCTATGTTTGACACATCGGAAGACACCTGTAAAAAACATCTCAAAACATACCTCATGCGATGCTTCTGAGAAGAAGAGTAATTGTTTGAATTATGCGATTTTAATTCATGTACCATACACTTTTACAAATGATATTATACTTTCATGTATTTATTTTGTATATGTACATTGCTCATGTCTTTTATTATGTATGTATAAATGCGCCTAGAGCTGTCGTAAGATGGGAGTGGGTGCTATAGAAATGAATTATATTATTATTATTATTATTATTATTATTATTATTATTATTATTACTATTATTATTATTATTATTATTATTATTATTATTATTATTATTATTATTATTCTAATTATTATTATTATTATTATTATTATTATTATTATTATTATTATTATTATAGACAGTTATTTAGTATACTTAGGATCAAAACGTCAGAGTTAACAAAAGTGTAAACACAGTCAGTGACTCAAGTTTTTCGCCAATCTGTAAATCACAACTGCCGTACTTTTCCCAAGAAGCGGAATTAATTCTTTACGAAAGTCACTGGTTAATCGCAACTCACTTCGGATAATCGTATTCTTGTGACACCTTGCCTCAGATTGTCGGTCAATGTTTTCCTTATGTCACACTATGCTAAACGATGATCGCATGTCTACAATGTTATTACCTAACAACGCTAACGATACAAGTCTTACACTGATTGCAGGTCTACCAGACAGTAAAAAGTGCAATCAGCCTAGCATAGAGACAATTCAGACAGATCCGTATTACAACCGCCTTACCTGTCCAATCATTGAGCCCTGCAACAGATATATCTAATCATCAAGTCATGAAATGGCCCTAAATTACTGGGCTCACGGCAAAATCCAGTTTATTGCAACTTTGGATAATTGCAACAATTTTGTTGTTCGTGCCATGTTTGATTGTAATTGTTTTTTCAAGATACATTTAAAAAATCTGTTCATTACTAAGCATTTGAGAAAATCTTATTTTAAAAAGCTTTACTATAAAATGTGGTTCATTACTTTTATGTGTTTTCATCCCAACAGTACCAGTAGTGAAATGTTCCTTGACCTTTGAGGTGTAGAAGTGACATAAATTGTTAAAATTAGGCTTAACAAAACTACAAATACAACAAATCATGAAATGGTACATGAAAAAGCACAATACAGGAATGACAACAGAACACTTTTCCTTTTCTCCGTGTTATAATCCACGTGTCACTAATGTCAGACAAAGGCTTTTCACAAGGGTTTTCATATTGAAATGTCTTAAACACGGCAACAAGTCTTAAACATAAAAACATGTTGTGAACACGTCAGCATAACATAACGCGTCAACATGTTGCAAACACATCAACATGTCATAACATGTCAACTTGTCAAACACACATCAATGTGTTGTAAACACATCAATATGTCATAGCACATCAACATGTCATAACATGTCAACATGTCATAACACGCCAACATAGCAAAGCTTGTCAACATGTCATAACGCATCAATATGTCATAGCACGTCAACAGGTCATAACACATTTAACATGTCAGAGCACATCAACATTTTGCACACATATCAACATGTCATAACACATCAACTTGTCGCAAACACATCAACATGTCATAACACATCAACATGTCGTACACACATCAATGTGTTGTAAACATCTCAGCAGGTCATAAACATGCCAATATGTCATAAACATGTCAACAAAGTCGTAAACACCTCAACATGTCGTAAACACCTCAATATGTCATAAACATGCCAATAGGTCTTAAACATGCCAACATATCATAAACACGCCAACATGTCGTAAATACATCAACATGTCGTGAACATGTCATGAAAAACACATCTACATGCCAATAACAGGCCAACTTGTCATAAACACGTTGATGGCTCCATGACCATCCAGAGTTACAAGTGAATTTTAGGTTGCACTTCTTTAATGTTGAACACTTCCATGCTCTCTGTTCTCACTTTGAAAAAGTGAAGTCATAAAACTGGTATCATTCGTGGTACAGACCTTTATCAGCCAAAGTCAAACCACTGGCCTGTGTAATTAACTGACAGCATAGCTTCACACTACTCACAGGTACCCTTGCTTTAACAATTAAAAAAAAAAATGATGCCGACACAGAGAACACATCAAATACCAAGAGTAATAATATAATGACATTTAACGGATAGTAGTAATAATACTGTAACTGTATGTCTGTATGAAATTATTTGTAATGTATAAAGATGCACGCATAGCCTCCACAGTCTCCCCACCTTCCCTATCAATTGCATAGGTTACACAATGCTGCATGATCATTATCACCAATGCCGTCTGCACCCCGTCCCCCATTTCTTTCACAAGCATGGTATGTGTCGCAGGCGGGACGTCAAAGATCTATGAAGTTAAGCGTGCACTCATTGACACACACATGATGTTAAATGACTGTTTTAAAATGGGCTTTTTACACCAATGCCACAAAAAGTGTGTACATGGTGTGCAGTTATACAGACATATTATATAGGGAACATTCGGTCACCCGGCTTCAGTGTGCTGTATTGCGGAGCGCAGAACGTCACCGTACTGGAATCTGAAGACTACTGCACATGTAAGACTCTTACTAAGAGAATATGAAAAACATTTCTTTTTTAATGTTTCCTATGCCCCCCCCCCCCCCCCTGATTCAAACAGGCCTTCTACCAATAGTCATTTTCACACCTTGCTGAACTTAGGACAAAATCAATCTTTATTTAATCTTCCTACACCTTTATGTTATCATATACGTGTAATTAGCCTTTCCCTAAGCTTAATGATGTCTCCTTCTCACTATGAAATAGCATGTAAATAGCCTTTCTCTAAGTTTAATGAAGTCTCTTCTCACTATAAAATAGCATGTAAATAGCCTTTCTCTAAGTTTAATGAAGTTTCCTTCTCACTATAAAATAGCATGTAAATAGCCTTTCTCTAAGTTTAATGAAGTCTCGTTCTCACTATGAAATAGCATGTAAATAGCCTTTCTCTAAGTTTAATGAAGTCTCTTTCTCACTATGAAATAGTATGTAAATAGCCTTTCTCTAAGTTAAATGAAGTCTCCTTCTCACTATGAAATAGATAACAGCTCCTTTTTTCACATCCTTGAATAGAAGTACATTATTTTCACTGGGGCTGATTTTACAAGACGGAAAAAAGAAATCTAACGACTAATTGTACAAACAGCATTAGCTGTACAGACTAACAGTATAATAGCTACGGCAATGGGAGCCATTTTCAATATCACAATTGAACAGCACTGACATACTCGCAGTATCAAATGCTGAAAAAGAAGACGGTTGCCTGTGAGAAGTAGGAACCAATCAATGCCGTCCTTCCAGGGGAGGCCACCAGGCAGGCACCTGGGTCTTCACTTGGGTCATCGTGTCCTTGACCTTCACACTCAGCAGATCTTCAATGAAGGCAAGTCGTAGCAGGCCTAGGCCGTAGCCTTCTTCGTAACTACGCAATTTGCCGGCATTCCGCCCCTTGCTGGTGAGGATAGTTATATCACTGACTGCAGAGGATGGAGGGCTGAAAAAAAAAGAAGAAGAAAGACAATGGAAGAAGGGATAAACAATTGTCAAAGCAAAGAATAAAAACAAGGGCAAAAAACTCAATTACAGTCCAAATCATCTTCTTCTTCTTTTCCTCCTTTTTCTTTTCCTTTTCTCTCTTCTTTTTTTTTTTTTCCTTACTGTTTTTGTTTTCATTAATTCTTTTTTCTTCTTGTCTTTATTCCCTTTGACAAAACCTTCGTCATGACATGTGCAATAAAACCCAGAGTTCTACTCTACTCTGCTTCTGTGTTTCCAAACAGCTGTCTGCTTTAAACAGCCAGTGCTTTACCTTCTCATTATATACTGATTCAGACGACAGCTCTTTAGATTATGTGACCAGTGCAATCATGGCATATTTGTTTGTTTCATTGAAAGTTACCTTATCCGTCACACGTGACTGTGGCGACCTCAGGGTGAATTACAAGGAATTAATAGCAACATGGAATACATGAAAAAGTAAAAATTGAAGGAGCAGGGCCTACCATTAAATAGCGCATGCCTACAACTAGTACAACTAGTACAATGTTTGCAAACAAGGTATGATGCAGTCTTGACATTGATCTTTAGGTGAAGAACTAGGAGCAACAGGTAAAGGAGGAGGAGGAGGAGGGCGAAGAAGAAGATGGAGGAGGAGGGGGGGGGAAGGAAGAGTAGGAGTATGAGGAAAAAGAAGAAGAAGAAGAAGAAGAAGAAGAAGAAGAAGAAGAAGAAGAAGAAGAAGAAGAAGAAAAGAAGAAGAAGAAGAAGAAGAAGAAGAAGAAGAAGAAGAAGAAGAAGAAGAAGAAGAAGAAGAAGAAGAAGAAGAAGAAGAAGAAGACGAAGAAGAAGAAGAAGAAGAAGAAGAAGAAGAAGAAGAAGAAGAAGAAGAAGAAGAAGAAGAAGAAGAAGAAAAAAAGAAGAAGAAGAAGAAGAAAAAGAAGAAGAAGAAGAAGAAGAAGAAGAAGAAGAAGAAGAAGAAGAAGAAGAAGAAGAAGAAGAAGAAGAAGAAGAAGAAGAAGAAGAAGAAGAAGAAGAAGAAGAAGAAAAAGAAGAAAAAAAAAGAAGACGAAGAAGAAGAAGAAGGAGAAGAAGAGGAAAAAGAAGAAGAATATAAAGAAGAAGAAGATGATAGAAAATAGAGGATTAAATTTAAACCCTAAACCTCATGCTTTCAATGGCTGCAGTTTGATTGCCAAAAACCAGCAGCATTGACAGCTAGCCAACCTATTCACTACTCTGTATAATCCCGGCACTAGACCTTTCCCAAGTCTACCCATGGATATCAGTGCTCCAAGTCTACGCATGCATGACAATCCTCCAAGTCTACCCAAGACAGTGTCTGTATTGGCTGCTAGTTTGGTCTACCTGTTGAGGGTGAGAGGCATAAGGCGTTTGCGGGTTACACCTGTGTGATGAGTTCTGGCCGTCAGTTCCTGGCCGATATAACATCCTTGTGGAAATCAACTACAAGGAGCAGAAAAGGGGAGGGGGTGGAGTGAAATAGGGAAAAGGAAAGAGATATTTCAACACAATGAGTTAGAGTGGCTTTTGAAGCTAATGTATGACAAAACAGCCATTCATTTGCACATCAGAGTCACAGTCTAGTTCACAAATGGAAGGAAAGCTTGCCACAAAATATGCGCACAAACTCACGCACCCTCACATGCAAACACAAACACACACACACACACACATATGCACACAAACACATGCATGCTCACACTCAAAGACACACACACACACACATATGTGAAAAAACACACGCACCCTCACATATAAATGCATACAAATAAAAACACATATGCGCACAAACACATGCACCCTCACAAAAAACGCACACAGACAAAAATATGTGCACAAACATATGCACCCTCACATACAAATGCACACAAACACACAAAAATATGCACACAAACACATGCACTCTCACATGCAAACGCACACACACATATGTGCACAAACACATGCATCCTCACAACACACACACACACAAACACAATTATGTGCACAAACACACGCATCCTCACACTCAAATACACACACAAAAATAAATATGTGCACAAACACATGCATCCTCACA
Source organism: Doris montereyensis (assembly GCA_037039925.1). Taxonomy (NCBI): domain Eukaryota; kingdom Metazoa; phylum Mollusca; class Gastropoda; order Nudibranchia; family Dorididae; genus Doris; species Doris montereyensis. The sequence goes on from JAXRKP010000743.1 coordinate 210,501, forward strand.
CTTAAACACACACACAAAAATAAATATGTGCACAAACACATGCATGCTCACACTTAAACACACACACACACATAAAAATAAATATGTGCACAAACACATGCATCCTCACACTTAAACACACACACACATAAAAATAAATATCACATACAAAAGCACACACAAGAAAATACATGCAACCTCACACTCAACACACACAAACACATAAAAATAAATATGTGCACAAACACATGCATGCTCACACTCAAACACTCCAAACACACACACACAAAAATGAATATGTGCACAAACACATGCATCCTCATACTCAAAACACACACACATAAATATGTGCACAAACACACGCACCCTCACATACAAAAGCACACACAAGAAAATATGCGCACAAACACATGCATCCTCACACTCAAACACACACACAAATATGTGCACAAAACACACACACCCTCACATACAAATGCACACACACACAAATATGTGCACAAACACATACATCCTCACACTCAACACACACACACAAAATATACGCACAAATCCACGCACCACCATATGCAAATGCACACACATAAAAATATGCACACAAACACATGCACCTTCACACAAAGACACATATGCACACAAACACATGTACCCTCACTCAAAGACACATATGCGCACAAACACATGCATCCTCACAAAACAAAGACACATATGCGCACAAACACATGCGCCCTCACACAAAACAAAGACATATATGCATACAAACACATGCACCCTCACACAAAACAAAGACATGTATGCATACAAACACATGTACCCTCACTCAAAGACACATATGCGCACAAACACATGCATCCTCACACAAAACAAAGACACATATGCGCACAAACACATGCGCCCTCACACAAAACAAAGACATATATGCATACAAACACATGCACCCTCACACAAAACAAAGACATATATGCATACAAACACATGCACCCTCACACAAAACAAAGACATATATGCATACAAACACATGCACCCTCACACAAAACAAAGACATATATGCATACAAACACATGCACCCTCACACAAAGACACATATGCGCACAAACACATACACCCTCACACAAAGACACATATGCGCACAAACACATGCACCCTCACACACAAAGACATATGCGCACAAACACATGCACCCTCACACAAAGACACATATGCACACAAAACACATGCACCCTCACACAAAGACACAGGCACAAACACATACACCCTCACACACAGACACATATGCGCACAAACACATGATGCACCCTCACACAAAGACACATATGCGCACAAATATACGCACCCTCACACAAAGACACACGCACAAACACATGCATCCTCACACAGACACATATGCGCACAAACACATGAACCCTCATACAAAGACACATATGCGCACAAACACATATGCACCATTACACAAAGACAAATATGCGCACAAACGCATGCACTCTCACACAAGACAAAGACACATATGCGCACAAACACATGCACCCTCACACAAAACAAAGACATATATGTGCACAAACACACGCATCCTCACACTCAAAATCACACTCACATAAAAACACACACATATTATAGCTACAGACCTCCATTCATGAAGACCAGGTTGCTTTCCAGCGGAAAACAGTTCCCAGGTGGTAGATCTGACGTGCCTTCTGGAATACCCCACTGGAATCGCATCTGTCGGTACACGCTCTCATCCACCGAATTCCTATTCCATTCTGCCATGGACAAGAAAGATAAGGATGGGATTAATGATCGGCCATTGCGCACAAGTGCAGAAGAGCTCACCAACTTTACATCATTTATCGGCCCCTCCCCCACTCCCCTAGCAGGCCATTTCATTCAGACTGAGACCTCTTCCAATTCCCTCAGGTAAAAATAAAGTTTCTTCAAGGCACTTAAGGCCTATAGTTGGAGCTTATCCCGGTTTCTATAGCGTGAAATGGAACAGGTGACAATAATCACCTCCTGGCCAAAACGCTAATCTGACTCAGGTTTTTACTCCCAAGCTAGCGCTTGTACCCATTTGCACCTGGGTAGAAGTAGGGATAATGCGTGTTAAGTGTCTTTCCTAAGGAACACAACGTCGGACCTGGCTTTGCTGGGATTCGAACTCAGGACCTCATGATCCCCAGTCCGGCAGCCTAACCACTCGGCCAACGACGCCACTTCAACTCCCTCAGGAGCATACAATAAACGGCTACCTGTTAGGAGTTAGACTTTATGTTTACACTTCTGCTGACAAAATCCTTCTCTGACTATAGTTGGGTGCTCATTTGTACCTGAGTCAATCAAATCAGGAAAACAGAGTTAAGTATCTTTTTTATGAGCACAATGCCATGAAAAATCCCAGGCCAACCAGGGTTTTGAGTATGTGTCATTGTGATTACAAATTCATGGCAGGACTCGGTAGTCCAGAGGCAAGGTGACGGACTCTCAATTCAAAGGTAGTGGGTTCGAGCACTGCCAATGGTTGAAAAATTTTCTCGAGTTTCTTTCGAGTAAAATCTACCCCCATGGTCCAGGTATGTGGATCGCCACCTAGTCCCATCGAAAACAGACGATAAAAAGGAGGTCCCATGCGCAGATCACAACACTCTGTGCACGTTAAAGATCCCTAGGCTGTTTACAGGGCAGCCCAGGCAAAATTAAAAATCCTACCAAAAACCCATGAATCGCCTTAGTTGTGAATGTGGGTAAATCAAAATCAAAATCAAACTACAAACTCATGGCACCACTGATGACATCAAATATATTACAACGATTTGGTTAGCGTTTCTTCATTCTAATTGAAAGTAAAGGCTACATACAAAAAGTATAGAATTGTAGCGGTGATAGGAATGTGAAAGAAGGAAAAGACTCACTTCTTTAAATTTGAACAAGAACTGTGAACCTTCGTGTCATGACACAATAAATCATAGAGGTTTCAGGCTGCAAAAATTCACAACCTACAATGTACAACAACGCTGACTAATGTGTGCCGAGTGAGTATTTGGTCGTGTGGTAGAGGCTCTGAGGCGTTATCATGTTTTCTCTTTCATTTCTATGTGGATTATCTAATATTTCATGCTAAACTATTCAAATCATTTTAAGGAATTCTTTGGTACGTAGGGCTATAACGTTGATTTCTATCATTTCCTCATGCACAGAGAATCCAAAATTCATCTTTCCTAACATATTCAGTGTAGGCAAGTGTCTCTATCCCACCATTACAATTTCTTGCTTATATTATTGGGCGGTCGCGGGACCAAAGTAAGTCACGACCAAAGTGAGTTCGGCTCTGTGAACCGTCATTACCAGAACATTGGATTTGTTTTTACTATCTACACATTATAAAAGAAAAAGACAAAGATGAATTTATAGTTTCTATCCCCACAAATGCAGGCTCACTGACTGTACATCATTTATCCCCAAGCAGGCTAACTCAACACCTGAGGAGCATACAGTACAGCAGCTTGTTAGGTGCGCCAGACTAACATTCTGACAATATCTTTCTCTCCCTGTAGCTGGGTACTCATTTACACTTGCAACATGAAATGCAAGAACACTTGCACAAGCAGGAAAGTTATACGAATCATAATGAGAACTAGAGAACTTCATTTGGCATGTATTGGGACTTTACGAGGTCAGATGGCAGGATGCAGGAGAACATGTTACTGAAAAAAGAGAGACATACTTTGCTATAGTGGAGAAAAGGATAGGAGCATCAACGGTGTATGTTTTGTGTGAATAAAAACGTCAGGAACTGTGTATTAGGGGGGGCCACCCGATTTGAAGCATGGTCATGTCCATCCGCCTCCCAGCAGCATCATTTAACATCATGATAGTACAGACCTACACACCAAAACAGACCATGACAACAAAGGAAGCAAAAGACTATTTACAACAGGGTCCAAGATGTCGTCAACAACACTGACAAGAACAACTTACTGATCATACAAGACAATTGGAATGCTATGGATTGAAATGATCAAACACGGACCCTCATGTAATGACACAACAAAACGAAAAAGGTTTACGGTTGCTTAAGTTCAATGAGATCAACTATACTTAGGTCAAAAATCGATTTTGATCTCAAAGGTCAAAACAAGAGCACACCCAGGTGTTAACATCAATTGTGACCATGACATTGCTAAAAGTGAAGCTGAAGAAGACTAACATGACCAAGAGCATGAGACTAAAAGATTTGATCTGGACAAATTCAAGGATCCAAAAATCTCAGAATCATTTCAAACCATCATTATTGGGAATTTTAAAATTCTAATATTAGCCAATGATGACAACAACGCGAGTCAATAACATCATCTTTCAACAAACCAATGACGGTGACAGCAACAAAAACTCTTGGAACAGTCTGCAGAAAAAAACCTCAACCTTGGCCATCAGCCCAATACTGGAAATGTGTGATGAAAGAAGAAAGTTAAAGAACTGGAAGAATACATCCATAGGGAAGCTCAGAATACAAAGAGCTGAGCAAAAGAATTGGGAAAAGTTTGACACAAGCCAAAGAACAACAGGTTAACAGGAAATGTGAAGGCATCGAGAATATCTGAAGAGCAACTTCAGGCTAGTGTATGAGATAGTGAAATATCTTGACATACTCAAAGATGAACGGAATATTGCTCTAATCGTTACAACTACAAAATATGATAGAGGTCTCAGTGTAACCTCAGGTCTGGAGTCAACAAAGACTGATGAGTTCCCGATCCTCATAAAAGAAGTGGAGTCGGACGTGAGATCATTGAAATTGAAAGTAGGAAATAGCAGCAAGAGTCAACAACATTCATGCAGAACTGAACAAACATGGTGGAGAAAAGATTTCAAACATTACTACTTGCACCTGCAGCAAAATCTGGCAAACAGGTGAATGGTAGACAACATAGTCTCATTCTCTGATCATAAATCTGCGCAAGAAAGCAATCTACAGTCATGCCAGATTTATAAAACAATCAGCCTGATGAGTCATGCAAGCAAACTCATGCTGAAAATCATTCGCGACCATCTAATAGTAATACCAGAAGTGGAAGAAATCATCGCAGAAGAAGCAGAGCAAGTTCCAGAAGCAGAAGAAGTATATGGAACAGAGATATTCAATCATATTTAACAGAAATATCCAATCGTATTATAAACAGAGATATTCAATCATATTTTAAACAGAGATATTCAATCATATTTTAAACAGATATTCAATCATATTTTAAACAGAGATATTCAATCATATTTTAAACAGATATTCAATCGTATCTTAAACAGAGATATTCAATCGTATCTTAAACAGAGATATTCAATCGTATTTTAAACAGAGATATTCATCATATTTTAAACACATTCAAACGTATTTCAAACAGTGATATTCACTTGTAATTTAAACAAACGCATTCAATCATACATTGTATTTTAAACAGAGATATTCATTTGTATTAATCTTATACAGAGATATTCCATCGTTTTTTATACGGAGATATCCAATCATATTTTAAACAGATATTCAATAATATTGTAAACAGAAACATTCAATCATATTTCAAACAGAGACATTCAATCCTATTTCAAGCAATGGAAATAAGAAGGCAAAATCCTTTTTTCTCCTTATATGAGTATAAACTTATTACTAAGTAATTCTATGTCCAAATGAAAGTGAGAAATTGTCCAGTAAACAAATTAAAGGAAAGAGAGAGAGTCACAGAGCTGCCACAACGCTGGGTTCAATGGATTTTGGACTACTCTCTGTGTTTTAGATCACTGCAGGTAGCGTCCTATTTGAGCCTCTTGATACACCTACAACACTTGCAATGAGAAATCTAAACAACAACAAACTTGTCTCCAACAACGGCTGATAACAAGGCAGTAGACATATCATAACTCCTGCCAAGAAAAAAAAGAGTTTAAATACGAATAGTCAGTGCCTATCAACATTGACATTCAACATTTTGAGAGATGACCTTGGGATTTTTACAACAAAAACAAAAATGCTTTTGAATCTCATTTGCCTTCCCTTGACAATGATGTCAATAGTCACCAATGGTTGGTTTTAACGGAACTTAACTTATGAAAGAATATGAAACCTAACACTAACGAAACTTAACTAGTAAAAGACTACAAGACATAACTGAAATGAAACTTAACTAGTAAAAGACTATAAGATCTGACTCTTACTAGTAAAAACTTAACTTGTGAAAGACTACAAGATATGACTCTAACTAAACTTACGAAACTAGTAAAAGACTACAAGATCTGACTCTTAACTAGTAAAAGACTACAAGATCTGACTCTTTAAACTTGTAAAAGACTACAAGATATGACTCTAACTAAACTTAACTTGTGAAAGACTACAAAGATATAATTCTAACAAAACTTAACTTGTGAAAGACTACAAGATATAATTCTAACAAAACTTAACTTGTGAAAGACTACAAGATATAATTCTAACAAAACTTAACTTGTGAAAGACTACAGATATGACACTAACGAAACTTAACTTGTGAAAGACTACAAGATATGACTCTAACTAAACTTAACTAGTAAAAGACTAATAAGATCAAGATATGACTCTAACAAAACTTAACTTGTGAAAGACTACAAGATATGACTCTAACAAAACTTAACTTGTGAAAGACTACAAGATATGACTCTAACAAAACTTAACTTGTGAAAGAATAGACTACAATATGAAATGACTACACAAACAGTAGACCAAATAAAGACGGATGTAACATTTCATGGGCAAGTTTTTGTCATAACAAAAGATGGAAGCTCTATGGCAGAAATCAAAATAAAGACTCAGAGCTAGCTTCATGGGACAAAAGTTCTTGTGAACGAGCAAGGGCATCTGCCCTCCTGTAAAGTTCAAGCTTTATATATGTACATCCTTAGTGACCCCCATCTTTCTCTAAATAAAATCTGGAGATGGAAAAAGAAATGTGTGTCCCGGATTTTGAGGGCAAATGCTACAGGAAGCTATTTTGCATCTGCTACCCTGAGCATACAGATGAAATTTATATATCTTACTGTTCAAGGAAAATTTAAGCCATTGTAACAGACCAAGACCACCCATTAACACCTCAAATCAAAATTTCCAAACACTCCAAAAGGCTCATTTATTTTTTGTGCCATAAAGAAAGATATAAAGATCATTCTTACCATCATCTGTAAAATTATTATCACTACCATCACCAGTTTCATTATCATCACCGCTCTTTTGAACATCATTCATTGCAATGACTACGTTTACATGTATTAGAAAATTGTTGATTCTTTGTTGTTATGTTTTACATGTTTTGATCTTGTAATGCTTAAATGTGTGTAAGCCGTTTGTGTGTGAAGAATAATTTGCTTCTGGTAGGGGTGTGTTGTATTGCATATTATTATATTGAAGTTATAGTAGCACCAAAACAACGTGCCACTTTCATACAATAAAGTTGTATCTTATCTTATCTTACTACAAATATATATGTCAAATGGCTGATCCTTGAAGATGAAGGCTATTTAGAGCCGTTACCTTCCACTGTCAAACTAGAGATAAAGAACATGGCTTTGTCATGCTAATTGCCACACCGCCTTACACAAGACCATCCTACTACAAGGCACAGTGGAAGTAGAAGGACAAGGAACAAGCGACCACCAATGAAAAGCTTGGCTTGACATCATCAAAGATTGGACCAGCCAAGATGGGAGTTTTGCTCCTTGGAACATCAGAAGACTGCATCCAACTTGTTCAGCAAGGCACCACTACAATGGCAACAGCCAAGGGACCAGTAAGTCAGTCCGTCAGTCCATCTGTCTATTTGTCAGTCAGTGAATCAGACATAGTGGAGATAAATCTGAAATGTCATAATCTTGTGTTATTCTTCCAAATGGAGTTCCCACCTTTATTATTTTTTTCCTCTCTTCAATCCAAGGTGACATTTTTAGTATTAAAAGAAAAAAAATGACTGTGGAGCCCTCATCCCATTTATTTGTTTTGTTTGTTTAGATTTTACCTCATCCACCATAAAAGGTGATCTCAGCGTGAATTAAAGGAAAACAAAGACTAATATGGGCAACATGTGAAGGGTGAAAGAAAACAATTAGGACCTACAAACTGCTCACCTACATATTTGATTTGATTTGATTTATTTACCCACATCCACAACTAAGGTGATCTCTGAGTTTTAAATTCTGCCCAGACTGCCTGTAAACAACCAAATTATCTTTTACATGCACAAATTTTGCCCAGACTGCCCTGTAAACAACCACGGTATTTTTTACAGGCACAGAGTGTTGTGAGCTAGATGCCAATCCACCTACCTGGACCAGGGGTGTAGATTTTGCTCGAAAAAACTTGAGAAAATGTTAAAAAAAATTGGCGGGGGGGCTCAAACCCACTATCTTTTGGTTGAGAAGCTGATACCTTGCCTCATGACCACCAAACCCCCTTCAGCTGCATAAGTTAAATAACTTTAAGCAATTGGTTAAAACAAACATTTCTTCAGTCCTGGTGTTTTTTTCCTTATTTATTGAGGGTGGGGGGGGGGGATTATAAAACACTGCAGATGAATCCTGTCTCCTTCTTCAGAAATGGGCCTGGGGCGTTTCAGCTCCGAGAGAGCCCTTAAAATGCAACCATCGTCGCCTACATGCCTCAGTTGACTCGATAAACCCTGTTCATGCACAGTCCTTTTCAGACAAATCAAATTATGACATTCTTACACGTCAATACCAATATCTGCCTCTGCCCCTTTTCACTGTGTCTGTCTAATGAATGTGATGGGCTGACATAGCTTTAGTTCTTCAAACCAGTAGTAAATCAGTACTCACATAATAATAACAAGATTTACCAGCTTACAACAAACATTGCATTATAATCATTTTGCTTTATCATGTAACTATGGGTAGCAAATATAAGGAGGTAGTACATGAAACATTCATTGATAAAGACATGACTTTGTTACTTCCCTTGAAAATAGTACTGGATAAACTTATGCTGAAGATTCATGTCTTGTTACAGAAGATATCTTAAACAGACTCTTCTGTATATGCCATCCTATAACTTTGATATATTTTGGATCAAGCTATACTGCTTGATATACAAATATACAAACATGATTTCAGGCATTGCTTTGTTGTTTTTTTCCCTTTTAGACCTTTCACAGTTGATGGTTTACATGTCATTTTTCCGGCATTTCATTCAACATAATAAATATGCAGTGATTTCAGGCTGAATTAAAAGGAAATAGCAAGACGAAAGAGATTATATCAAAGACAGAAATTAATAGGATCTAACAGCAGCCTGCAAGAAGAGACAAAAAATTATGAATGAAACAATAAAAGTGTAAAATATGAACAGAAAACGACACTCCGTGAGATACAGAGGCAAGGAATGAAATGATCTGACCACCTATACTATGACATACACTGCCATAAATGAAACTCAATGGATGAAATAAGCAGAACAGTGGTGAAATGGAAAGTGACAATGCCATCAAATACACTGCCATGAATGAAACTCAATGAATGAAAAAAGAACAGTGGTGGAATGGAAAGCGACAATGCCATCAAATACACTGCCATAAATGAAACTCAATGAATGAAATAGGCAGAACAGTGGTGGAATGGAAAGCGACAATGCCATCAAATACACTGCCATAAATGAAACTCAATGAATGAAATAAGCAGAACAGTGGTGGAATGGAAAGCGACAATGCCATCAAATACACTGCCATAAATGAAACTCGATGTATGAAATAACCAGAACAGTGGTGGAATGGAAACGACAATGCCATCAAATACACTGCCATAAATGAAACTCAATGAATGAAATAAGCAGAACAGTGGTGGAATGGAAAGCGACAATGCCATCAAATACACTGCCATAAATGAAACTCGATGTATGAAATAACCAGAACAGTGGTGGAATGGAAAGCGACAATGCCATCAAATACACTGCCATAAATGAAACTCAATGAATGAAATAAGCAGAACAGTGGTGGAATGGAAAGCGACAATGCCATCAAATACACTGCAATAAATGAAACTCAATGTATGAAATAAGCAGAACAGTGGTGGAATGGAAATCGACAATGCCATCAAATACACTGCCATAAATGAAACTCAATGTATGAAAATGAAATAACCAGAACAGTGGTGGAATAAAAAACCAAGAAAGAGATGGCGTGATAGTGACATTATCATAGAACCATGAGAGAAAACATCAGACAACACACAAAATCAAGAAACGACCGCTCTGGAGCTCGTCATGTCCCTACATCTCCCTTCCACACCTACAGTATAGTACAGGAGGAAGCTTAAAAGTAAATGTGTACAGACTCACCTTATAATGTAATATCGTCGGCTGTAAAACTTAAATACCTACTATAAGTCAGATTTTGACGTTTCAGAATAACAAAAAGGAAAACTTCCTAAAAATTTAATTTTCAACTACGTACGTTGATATGTGCTTGGCAAACACAAACGTTATCACTTTGATAAGGTTAAAAAATAATAGACAAACACAAACAGTCAAGGAATCCTGCCTTAACGTACCATTTAGCATTCCTAAGTCAATATGATTTGACTTAGGCATTTACGTTCTACAATTGACGATATGTAATTGCACTGCATGATTTCTACCCTTTATTAGTGTGTCACAAAACTAGGATGCAGTTAAAGCTTGTGTATATTGTTTTTCTACCATATAATTTTTTCATAATAGCTAACTAATGTTTCATCAGGTAATAAAATGGGTTTTTTTAAATATTTCAGGTGAATGTCATATCTACTCACCATCATCTTGGCCTCGATCTGATGATCCGCTTTCCAAAACTGGGAACCCTTGGGTCCAGACTGACAATAACCACATCCTCCGACACAGACGTTCCGATTCTGTCACATTTGTGTCCGTGCTCAACTTAAACTTGGACCAAACCTGGAACTCATCACTTGCGTCTGATACGTCAACCTGTAAAACGATAATCAAAGGACACTCACAATGCCTTCTCCTTCACTGAAACCTAAAGAAGTTATGAACAATAGTTTAATAAATCATATGTTCAACTGTGACACTCTAGAGTCATTGTAGCTGAACTGTAGCGTTGTGAACTTGCAATCATGACGACACTGGTTCAAGCCCCACAGCTGGCACAGGTGGGGAGTTTTTTTTTTTAACAATGTTGTACCCTTAGAAAAGATACTTCCACTCTACTTTCCTCCCTGACTCAGGTGTGAATGAGTATCCAGCTATAGGTAGAGAAAGATATTGTCAAAGTGTTAGTATAAAAAGCCTAACAAGCTTGTGTACTGTATACTCCACCAGAAGTTGAGAAAGACTTCGAATGATATGGCCTGCTGGGGGGGTAAATGATGTACAGTTGGTGAGCCTGCATTTGTGTGGTGATGCGGACTATAAATCCATATCTTACTTTATATTAATGTAGAGAAAGTAAGAATGATTTAAAGTTTTATATCATCACTGTCCTCTAAACACATCACTACAAAAAATGAAGCATTTACTTTTAAAGGGGTTTTTTTTTCTGTTAATTTTTTTAGTAATTCATCTCTATCCTATTGTTGTCTATTATTTCTTGACATTCACTTTCACTCCAAAACTTCAGTCAATACAGTCGTACGGTCTAACAAAAATGCCATCTAGAAACATGGTCTGCATACCAGCAGTAAACAGAATTTTCCATGTATAAATTGGCCCCTTAAGAACACGCCCGGACCAGCTAACACAATTTTTAACAGACATCTACCTTGTCAAAGCTGTCAAGACAGATGTCTTTATTAATTGATTTAAAAAATGAAGGCATTTTAGTTAAACCAGATGTGTACATGATCAAGCAACGCTTCTAGGCTGTGATAAAGTGTTGAATAGCGACCTCTCTCTTGATGGAACAATTCATCCATCTGCAACCAATGGTCTTTTTACTCTCTACCAATGCCACGGATGATCTGAAAACAATTGATTAATCATTGTCATCAAATAAAAATCTTGCATGTCTAATGTGATGTAGGTGAAGAAACTTTCATTGATCCCATCTGCACCCCCACCAGCATGACTTTCAATCTTCCAAAGGACATGTTTTTAGACAGCTACTACCGTAATTTTCCACCCTCCCTTTCTTTTTTCTCCTTTTTCCCTCTTCTTTTCTCCTCTTATCTTATCTTTTTCCCCTTTCTATTATACCTTTGGGCCTCTGGAGCAGTCAGTGGCGCACACGACTACCAGAGCTGCCAAGTTGAGAAGCAATTAAGAGGGACAGCCACGGAGATAGGGGAGGGACAAATGAGAAATGGAGGGATGTATTTTACTGACCCAGCCCCTGGAGCTCACCACGTCCCTACATCTCCCTTCGACACCTACAGTATAGTACAGGAGGAAGCTAAAGTAAGTGTGTCTTCTCTTGATTACCCAGCTTTTTTCTGTTTTCATTTTACCATACCTTCTTTACTCAATACATCTTTGCTCTGTTCTCATTTTTACTCTTCACCTTTTAAAAAAAAAATCTTTTACTCTGCTCTTTCTTGTGTGTGTGTGTGTGTGTGTGTGTACTTACCTCTTACACCATATCAAGTGATATTCACATTTAATTGTACTAGTTTACCCATTAACGCTGGCATGTGGTCGATTGAACGTGAACAAAGTCAACTTCAAATTTGACTGTTTCTTGTCTTTAATTTTCCACAGGGTTGAGAGAAACGCGAACATTTTTCTCAAGAGACACGTTCAGATCTAACCAACAAAATATTTATGAAATAAGATAATTTTCCTAATGTTTTTACTATGCCCACGTCCACCCCTTAACATAGTCTGTACTTAACAATTTTTTTCTTTTTCTTGTTTTGAATGAGCATAAGAAGATGGAGGATGCAAGCATAATAGTTTGTAGAATTTATGAAAGTCTGGTTTAAAGCCCATTGTGATTGAAGAGTCAACCTTACTTCCATCATGTATAAGTTATAGTATGACCCAGTCAGAGTACACTTGTTTCTTGTATGACAATACAGTCACATGGTTGTACTGTTAATATCTCTTGTTGTAGGTTGGGTATCGTTTTGAAGATTACAATTCTTTCACTATGACTCTGTTTGTACTCGCCAACAAAATCAGCATCACACAGAGCCCTCCATGACATAAAATGCAAATGACACCTCACCTTTTTGGAGCTTGTATCTCTTTAGTATCTTCAACACGTCTTCTTTGGCGAGCTGTCAACATCCACAAGTAGAACAGGATTAGCTGTGTCTTGACTGATGTTGTGAAGAAAACAAATCGTACAGAACTCTTCCCTAAACAATGATACAAAGTAATACAAAACATATCTGAACTGATCTATGGAAATTACTGCCAATACATATAAAAAAGTACAAAAAACGTGGAAAAATGAGGTGAATACCTTTGGAAGAACATTGAGCCAGAATTCGTTTCACTGTCAGTTACCCCATCCATCATATGTGTTTAGTGGTGTCAGGGTGATTTGAAATGGCCAGCTGTTTATCCCATTAGATCAGCTTAAACTTAATACAAGCACAGCTAGATAAGGTTATCAAACACACACAGTGCCACCTCAAAACTTTATTGCCACCTGCTCATTTTTGCCTTCCCTCTGGACCACCGGGTCCCAGTTGATTAGTCAGTCAGTTATTATTATCATGAAGCAGAAGACTTTCAAACACACAGACAAAGGAGGAAGAATGGTGCAAAATAACAGCAAATGAGCAAGGGCAGCTACTCGCATTTTACATCCTCTTTTTGGGGTCCAGAGGTAAGGCATCAGCCTCTCAACGAAAAAGTTGCAGCTTTGTGCCCCAGCAAGCTGAAAAATTTCTTAAGTTTTTTTTGTAAAAACACATCCCCTGGTCCAGGTAGGTGGATCAACAGTCGGAGACGGACCATTAAAAGGAAGTCACAAGACTCTGTGCATGTTATAGATCCATTTGCTATTTACATGGCAGTTTGGGAAAGTTAACGATCTACCAAAACTCCTGAGACCATCTTCGTTATGGATGTGGATAAAATCAAATAAAATATCATTCAATTCATGGTAAGTACAAAAACTCAAGTCTCTTCAATGACCCATAGAACCAGAGCTTGTCCAACTTTCTATAGCATGGAAAGCATGAACAGGTGTCGGACTTGAGATCTTGATGTCCTCGGTTCAGATCCTGGCAATGTCAGGTCTGACATTGTGTTTCTTGGAAGAGACACTTAACACACATTTCCCCACTCAAAGACAGGTGCAAATGGGTACCAACGTAAGCTGGAAAGTAAAGTCTGTGACAAACTAACATCCTATCCAGGAGGTGATAATTGTCACCTGTTCCGCCTCCACTGCAGGGCCGGGAATAGATTTCAGCTCTGTGGGTTGTAACGTTCATGATGTATGATGAGTTGGTAAAAAAATCAACACACAAAACAATGTGTGTATGTGCGTGTGTGGGAGACAGAGAGAGTGAGAGAAAAGAGAGTGAGAGAAAGAGAGAGAGACAGACAGACAGACAGACAGACAGAGAGTAAGAGGACAGAGAAAGAGAACAGGGAGGCAGACTACCTGAACATTGAGCATCATGGTGTACTGTGTTGAGCATTCTTCTGTGGCTAGTTGGTGGACATCATTGGTTACCATGCCTTGGAGAAAGCCCAGAGTGTCAGAACCTGATAAACGCACGACAGCCCTGGAATTCAGATGCGACAGAGTTTTGGAGCTACAGCGATTAGCGTGAATGTTTCTGGTGTGCGACCGAATGCCTTGGAACCATTTTCCTGACAATAACGAGAGAGAAGTCGCCTGTAGCGTCCATTCACTTTAAGCAATAACGTGGAATGTTGTGCACTCATCTTTTGTTGCTTGACAGATCTCACGAGCACATTATTTAAGGCTAAATGGAGGAAAGAAATAAAAATTGACTTAAGAACAAATTTAAACTGTAAATTTCATTCAATTTCTGGTTACAGAGGAAGTCTTAGATTTATAAAAGAAATTTTCCGTCAAGAATTCTAGCAGTAGAAGTGCAGGAAAATATGGATCAAATAATAGTAATGTAGTACTTTGTTATATGATTTACCCACATCCACAACTAAAATGATCTTGGGGTTTTGGTAGGATTTTTATTTTGCCCGGACTTCCCTATAAACAGCGAAAGGATCTTTTACGTGCATACAGTGTTGTTAACGGTACACAGGACCTTCCTTTTACTGGCTGTCCGTCTCCGATGGGATGTAGGTGTTGATGGACCTGGGGGGTGACCCAAACAAAAAAATTAAGAAAGATTTTCAAACGTTGGCGGGCTCAAACCCACTACCTTTTGGTTGAGAATGACACCTTACTTCTAGGCTACAGAGTCCCCTTACTAGTGAACACTAACTGTGTATTAATATTTAATTATTATCTTAACTAAAAATATTCACTTCGGAAACAGATGTAAGCAGAGAGTAATTTAAATAGTTGCCTTATTAAAATGATTGGAGTAAAATATAAAAAGTTGGATAGGCAGAGAGATAAGCTAGATATCGATCTAAAATCTAGATCAGGTAAATTTCTGACTCTCTCTCTGGTACTATATTCTAGATCTAGATCTAATCTAGATCTAGATCTATGATAGGGTGAAAACACTTTTCAGTCAACTGTGACACTCTCCTCAGTGCAGCGTCTCATAAAATCCTTCATATCTTCTCATCAGATCATTATAATGTGTTGCCATATAATATATAATACAGTTTTCTTAAATGACTTACTGATAAAGGACCATGAGAGGAAGCAGTAAATACGATCAAACCTAGATCTAGATTTGGATTATTTGCCCTAACGCATGAACCTTTGAGAAACGAAACTAAGAAGTAGATCTATTCAGATTGGTTCAAGATGGAATGTGTGTACGTGACTACGTGAGTAGTTAGTTGATTTTTATTATCCGAAGGAGCCACAGTGGAGTGAAGTCAAAGTGGAGTTATTAGTGGAGTTGTCGTTTTTATTGATTTTATTATAACAATTGCTTATATATATATATATATATATATATATATATATATATATATATATATATATATATATATATATATATATATATATGTATATATATATATATACATGTATATATATATATATGTATAATATAAATCGATTTCGACTTCTGTCCAAAACGGAATTTCATAATTATGAGATGAGTTGCTCTAGATATATGTATTATGTCCATGTCATCAAGAATCACACACGAGTCCAAAGTGATGAACGACAATACGTATAGTATTTTCTTCACTCCATTCCACAAACCTCTCTTTCTCACTCTTACTTCTTTTCTGTTTCTAGATTAGGTCTACAGTTAACAATTCTTTTTCATTTTATTCATTTTCCTTTGACTTCACATACCAAACCTTGATTCTTCTCATCTCCTCTCTCCTTTCTTTTCCATTTCAGATTTTCCTCTGGACAATACAGTATGTTACTCGTTTCTTCTGGCGAAGGATAATGCACGAAACGGCACATGTCTATAGAGAGAGAGAAGGAGGGGGGGGATGTAGACCACAGAGGGGCCAAGCGCGATAAGAAGAAATGATATTTCCCTAGGAAGAAAATTTTCTGAGTGTAAAACAGTACACCAAGGTCAGGGATGCCGCATTGAGAGAGAGAGAGAGAGAGAGAGAGAGAGAGAGAGAGAGAGAGAGAGAGAGAGAGAGAGAGAGAGAGAGAGAGAGATAGAGAGAGAGAGAGAGAGAGAGATAGAGAGAGAGAGAGAGAGAGAGAGAGAGAGAGAGAGAGAGAGAGAGAGAGAGAGTGAGAGAGAGAGAGAGAGACAGACAGACAGACAGACAGACAGACAGACAGACAACAGAGAGAGAGAGACAGAGAGAAAGAGAGACAGATAGACAGACAGAGCCAGAGAGGGGGCCGACAGAGAGAAAGACCCAGAGGGGATGTAGACCACAGACGGGCCAAAGCTTTGATAAGAAGAAATTATATTTCCCTAGGAAGAAAAAATTCTGAGTGTGAAACAGTACACCAAGGTCAGGGATGCCGCATTGAGGAGAGAGAGAGAGAGAGAGAGAGAGAGAGAGAGAGAGAGAGAGAGAGAGAGAGAGAGAGAGAGAGAGAGACAGACAGACAGACAGACAGACAGACAGGGCAGAGAAAGAGAGAC
>JAXRKP010000744.1:0-27500 GCA_037039925.1 Doris montereyensis
CTTGCTTCTTGCATCACTTTGGCGTCCTTGGTATTTGTTGCTGACGGAAGCAAACATCACAAGACGCCCCCGCATGAGGTAAGACATACGTTTGATATACGGAGAAAGCATATGAGATGTGGCGTGTGAAATGAGCTGTGGTAAGAAGTTCTTTTTCACTTTCTATATTTATCGTTTTCTTCTTGTTCATCTTGTGTTAAAGCCGTATTTATTCGTGGAATAGATATTGCTGTTGTTATTGGTGGTAGTGGAGGCATTGTCGTTGTTGTTGTTGTTGTTGATGTTGTTATTCCTATTCTTCTTCTTTCTTCTTCTTCTTCTTCTTCTTCTTCTTCTTTTCTTCTTCTTCTTCTTCTTCTTCTTCTTCTTCTTCTTCTTTTTCTTCTTCTTCTTTCTTCTTCTTCTTCTTCTTCTTCTTCTTCTTCTTCTTCTTCTTCTTCTTCTTCTTCTTCTTCTTCTTCTTCTTCTTCTTCTTCTTCTTCTTCTTCTTCTTCTTCTTCTTCTTCTTCTTCTTCTTCTTCTTCGTCTTCTTCTTCTTCTTCTTCTTCTTCTTTCTTCTTCTTCTTCTTCTTCTTCTTCTTCTTCTTCTTCTTCTTCTTCTTCTTCTTCTTCTTCTTCTTCTTCTTCTTCTTCTTCTTCTTCTTCTTCTTCTTCTTTTCTTCTTCTTCTTCTTCTTCTTCTTCTTCTTCTTTCTTCTTCTTTTGCATTATCTATCTTTCGAGGTTACATGGATGGTTGGTGGGGCTGCTGATAGGTCCCATTTCTTTCTCTCCTTCTTTTCCCCACTTATTTTCTATCTTGCTGTTTCCTCTTAATACATACTGAGATCACCGCATGGCGTTCGGGGTAAATTTCAGTGACACTTTTGAGGTGAGTGTGGAATAGCTATTTATGTGTGTGTGTGTGTGTGTATGTATGTGTGTGTGTGTGTGTGAGAGAGAGAGAGGGAGAGAGAGAGAAAGAGAGAGAGAGAGAGAGAAAAAGAGAGAGAGAGAGACAGACAGACAGACAGACAGACAGACAGACAGAGACAGACAGACAGACAAACAGACATATAGACAGAAAGAGAGAGAGAGAGAGAGAGAGAAAACGTGAGAAAGAGAGAGAGAGAGAGAGAGAGAGAGAGAGAGAGAGAGAGAGAGAGAGAGAGAGAGAGAGAGAGAGAGAGAGAGAGAGAGAGAGAGAGAGAGAGAGAGAGAGAGAGAGAGAGAGAGAGAGAGAGAGAGAGAGAGAGAGAGAGAGAGAGAGGAAGAGAAATAACAGCAGAGTCTATTCAAACCATTGATTCCGTCAACGGTTACCATTCTGTTCCCCTCCGACAGAGAGCTCTACACCACTATGGAGAACTGATACGGGCTCTGACAGAGATGAAACGTCTGATTGGGGCAATTTACAAGCCGTGTTGAATACCTGGGATATAGCCCCTACAACATCAGCAGCAACAAGACCGGTGACGTCGGATCAACTTTGATTCTCCGATCACTCTTATCTGCGTGCCTCTCCATCCACAACGTTGGCCATGGTAGTAGCACCAACATCAACATCTTTAACAACTCGTCCATCAACGTATCCTTAAATCCAAAAAGAGCAAAAAATGAAAAGTCAGAGGTCACCAAAAAGCGACCATCTGACGTCAATGGAAATCCAAGCCGAGCTAGAGCAGCGCCATTGGCCAAATGGGATCGTCCGACCGACGAATCTTAACGTCAGCCAAGAGGGGACATGGTAAGGTTGACATTTGACGTCTTCAGGTCGGAGCCAGCCACTGCCAACCATATTTGGACATTCGAAGGTGAACGAAAATCCTTAGAAGGTCCATCTGAGATTGGGATGCCTATCTTGACTCCCGTGGATTTTGTGGTCAACGCGTCTCATTGTCCACTTGACGTGTCGAACGCTGCAGATCTCAGGAAAGAGAGATTCGCTTTTTCCAAGAAAAGGAAACGACGTGGATCAAGTCGTGGTTGAACTACCTACGTGTTTTCTCTATGCCTTGGCTGGCTTCCGAGAGGGGGCGGACGATCACGAGTCCCTCACATGGAAATGACGGAAGAACCACCACAAGCAGCCAACAACAACAACAACGATGGAACGAACCGCTCGATACATTTTCACAAAACTGGAGTATCCTTTCTTCTTGCAACAACTTGAAATGCAACGGTGAGAACCGTTCCAGGCGAGAATGTAATCATTGACGTGGTTATTCGGCTGGGTCACAGGGACCAATTCCTGATCGAAGGCGTTTTCTACAACGCCACTAACCAATCCATGCACTTGTCCAACGGTGCCTACATCAGTGCTTACGAGGACAGCATCAGTGTTCAAGATCTAAATGGACCAGAACAGGTACATTTACTTGAGTTTAGAGTACTGGAGAAAAAGAAGATCGAGGGGAACATTCCAGGTATCAATAACACGTCTGGAAGAAGAGAAGATGACAGCGGCTATTATACGTTGGCGACTGTAAGACTCATTGCCAAGGTGGCGGAAGGGAATGTAAGTGGATTGGTGTATTTGCATTACAAACGCCATGTCCCTGTGGAGCCCAAGATTGACAGTAGTCTGCTAATTCCCTAGACGTTGCCAAGGGAATCCAAATATTGTCAGCCAATCAAACACAAGCTCTCCCGGAAAGAAAATTTATCACCCATTTAAAGACATCGTAAGTACGAAATTAAAGTTTCTTCATGGTCTCTACTCACCACAGAACCGGAACTTATCCCGGTTTCTATAGCGTGCAGATAAAATATAGCAATGAAACAGTTGATAATAATCACCCCCACCCCCCCCGCTATGGACAGGGCGCTAGTCTGATGCTGATTTGTTACTCCCAAGCTAGTGCATGTTTGTACCCATTTGCACATCGGTCAGGTGAGGATAATCATGCGTGTTAAGTATATCATTTCCCAAGGAACACAGCATGGGACCCATCTTTGCATGGATTCGAAACCGGGGCCTGACCACCCGGCCACCAACGCCACACTAAGTAGGAAAAATAATTTTATAAGACAGAGTTAAAGATAAAGATGGATTTATAGTCAGTACTTCCGCACAAATGCAGGCTCACCGACTGTACATCGTCTATCCTCCATCAGGCAATTTCAATCAATGTCGTTCTCCATTCGCTGGGGAACATACAGTACAACTGTCTATTCGACGTTTTGCTCGCTGTGATGAAATCTTTTACTACCTCAAGGTGGGTACTTATTCACACCTTAGTCAATTAAGCAAATCAGTGGAAAGCATAGTTCCTGAAAGAACAACGTTGTGAAGAAAAAACCCGACTTGAGCCAGCCATAGGTTTTGAGCCAATGCTTTCGCGATTACAACACAACACTACGATTTCACTACAGCGGCCTATAGTGAAAAATAAAATGGCTTCGTTCAGTGCGACGTCGTTGAACAATGTGTTTGGTTACGGGGGTTGTGATCCCGAGGTCCTGTGTTCGAATCCTGAAATATTTTGTCCGTTATTGTGTTCCTTTGGGAACAGTACTTAATGCAGACAGTTGTATTTCCCTATCGATCTAAGTGCAAATGGGTACCAGCGTAAACTAGAGAACAAAACATGCGGCAAACAATTATCCTGTCTGGAGAGCGATGCAATGTCAAATGTTTGGCCTCATGTTATAGAAACCAGGAGAAGTTCCGGCTTTATAGGCCATAAAGGCTATGAAGGAACTTCATTGGGTTGTTTTTTCTTTATATATCAATGTATAGTATTTAATAGACATAGATCTAGTTCAATACTTTTGGAAAAAATAAAATCAATATTTGAGGAGTCCGCTTACAAAATTCTCCAGTCAAGTTCGTCAACATTTCAGAAAGAAAGAATCACTTTTTCAATGTAGGCTTAAAACTTTGTCTTCCATCCTTTCCATTGTTCAGCACACACACACACACACACACATACACACACACACACACACACATATATATATATATATATATATATATATATATATATATATATATATATATATATATTCCAATTATTAACGTTGCAATTCCATATTTAAATCAAAAGTAGCTCAAAAGATTTTATATTGCAAAGTTTTGGTAAGCAGGTATTAAGAGGGAAGTGGAAATTTAGCAGGTTTTGATAATGTTAAAGACGACACTCTTGCCTCAGTGGGTGAGAGTATTTGACTCAGGCCCATTCTTCATGCAAGTCCCTGTCTTTTTAAAATATTTATCTTGAACTAACTAGACACCATAGATCACAGCCGTTCTCACTGTGATATTATACAACAAATGCCCAAATGCCCTGTGATATTATACAACTGCCCAAATGCCCTGTGGTATTATGCCCAAATCAAATGTGCCCAAACTGTGATATTATGCAACTGCCCAAATGCCCTGTGGTATTATACAACAGCCCAAATGCCCTGTGATATTATGCAACTGGCCAAATGCACTGTGATATTATACAACTACCCAAATGCACTGTGCTATTATACAACTGCCCAAATATACTGTGGTATTATACAACTGCCCAAATGCTGTGCTATTATACAACTGTGTACTGTGATATTATACAACTGCCCAACTGTGATATTATACAACCTCAAATGCCCTGTGGTATTATACAACTGCCCAAATACTGTGATATTATACAACTGCCCAAATGCACTGTGATTATACAACTACAACTGCCCAAATGCACTGTGATATTATACAACTGCCCAAATGCACTGTGATATTATACAACTGCCCAAATGCACTGTGGTATTATACAACTGCCCAAATGCACTGTGATATTATACAACTGCCCAAATGCACTGTGGTATTATACAACTGCCCAAATATACTGTGATATTATACAACTGCTCAAATGCACTGTGATATTATACAACTGCCAAATGCAATGTGAAAACTGTCCACTGTGATATTATACGTGACCAAATGCACTGTGCTGCCAAATGCACTGTGATATTATACAACTGCCCAAATGCACTGTGATATTATACAACTGCCCAAATGCACTGTGATATTATACAACTGCCCAAATGTACTGTGATATTATACAACTGACCAAATGCACTGTGATATTATACAACTGCCCAAATGCACTGTGATATTATACAACTGCCCAAATGCACTGCCCAAATGTGATATTATACAACTGACCAAATGTACTGTGATATTATACAACTGACCAAATGCACACAACTGCCCAAATGCACTGTGATATTATACAAGTGACCAAATGCACTGTGATATTATACAACTCCCCAAATGTACTGTGATATTATACAACCCAAATGTACTGTGATATTATACAACTGCTCAAATGCCCTGGTATTATACAACTGACCAAATGCACTGTGGTATTATACAATGCTCAAATACTCTGTGGTATTATACAACTGCTCAAATGCCCTGTGGTATTATACAACTGCTCAAATGCACTGTGATATTATACAACTGCCCAAATGTACTGTGATATTATACAAGTGACCAAATGCACTGTGATATTATACAACTGCCCAAATGCACTGTGATATTATACAAGTGACCAAATGCAATGTGATATTATACAACTGACCAAATGCACTGTGATATTATACAAGTGACCAAATGCACTGTGATATAAAGTGACCAAATGCACTGTGATATTATACAAGTGACCAAACTGTGATATTATACAAGTGACCAAATGCACTGTGGTATTACACAACTGCCCAAATGTACTGTGATATTATCAAACTGACCAAATGCACTGTGGTATTATACAACTGCCCAAATGTACTGTGATATTATACAACTGCCCAAATGCACTGTGGTATTATACAAGTGACAAAATGCACTGTGATATTATGCAACTGACCAAATGCACTATGATACTATACACCTGACCAAATGCACTGTGGTATTATGCAACTGCCCAAATGCACTGTGATATTATGCAAGTGACCAAATGCACTGTGATATTATACAACTGGCCAAATGTACTGTAATATTGTACAATGCCCAAATACAGTGTGTTATTATGCAAACATGCACTGTGATATTATACAAGTGACCAAATGCAATGTGATATTATACAACTGCCCAAATGCACTGTGACATTATACAACTGCCCAAATGCACTGTGATATTATACAACTGACCAAATGTACTGTGATATTATACAACTGCCCAAATGCACTGTGGTATTAAGAAACTGCTCAAATGCACCGTGATATTAAACAACTGGCCAAATGCACCGTGATATTATACAAATGCAGTGTGCTATTATGCAACTGCCCAAATGCCCTGTGATATTATGCAACTGCCCAAATGCACTGTGATATTATGCAACGGCCCAAATGCACTGTGGTATTATGCAACTGCCCAAATGCACTGTGATATTATGCAACTGCCCAAATGCACTGTGATATTATGCAAATGCCCAAATACACTGTGATATTACCAAACTGGCCAAATGCACTGTGGTAGTACAAATCTGGTCGAAATGCACTATGGTATTTGAAAACTGTCCTAAATACAATGTGATATTATCAAACTGGCCAAATGCGCTGTGGTATTACCAAAGTGGCCTAAATGCACTGTGATATTATACAACTGGCCAAATGCACCGTGATATTATACAAATGCAGTGTGCTATTATGCGACTGCCCAAATGCCCTGTGATATTATGCAACTGCCCAAATGCACTGTGATATTATGCAACTGACCAAATGCACTGTGGTATTATGCACCTGCCCAAATGCACTGTGATATTATGCAACTGCCCAAATACACTGTGATATTATGCAACTGCCCAAATGCACTGTGATATTACCAAACTGTCCCAAATGCACTGTAGTAGTAAAACTGGTCGAAATACACTATGTTATTTCAAAACTGTCCTAAATACAAAGTGATATTATCAAACTGTCCAAATGCGCTGTGGTATTACCAAACTGGCCTAAATGCGCTGTGGTATTACCAAACTGACCTAAATGCGCTGTGGTATTACCAAACTGTCCTAAATGCGCTGTGGTATTACCAAACTGGCCTAAATGCACTGTGGTATTACCAAACTGTCCTAAATGCGCTGTGGTATTACCAAACTGTCCTAAATGCGCTGTGGTATTACCAAACTGTCCTTAATGCACTGTGGTATTACCAAAGTGGCCTAAATGCACTGTGGTATTACCAAACTATCCTAAATGCGCTGTGGTATTACCAAACTCGCCTAAATGCGCCGTGGTATTACCGAACTGGCCTAAATGCGTTGTGGTTAGTTTGGTGTTACCAAACTGGCCGAAATGCGTTGTGGTATTTCCAAACTGGCCGAAATGCACTGTGGTATTACCAAACTTGTCGAAATGCACTGTGGTATTACCAAACTGGCCGAAATGCACTGCTGTATTACCAAACTGGCCTAAATGCGTTGTGGTGTTACCAAACTGTCCTAAATGCGCTGTGGTGTTACAAAACTGGCTGATCCTATGAAAATGGCCAAAATGCACTGTGGTATTATTAAACTGGTCAAATGCACTGTGATCCTACCAAACTGGTCGAAATGCACTGTGGTATTTCCAAACTGGCGGAAATGCGCTGTGGTATTTCCAAACTGGCGGAAATGCGCTGTGGTATTTCCAAACTGGCGGAAATGCGCTGTGATATTTCCAAACTGGCGGAAATGCGCTGTGGTATTACCAAACTGGCCGAAATGCTCTATGGTATTTCCAAACTGGCGGAAATGCGCTGTGGTATTACCAAACTGGACGAAATTCACTGTGGTGTTACAAAACTGGCCGAAAAGCGCAGTGATCCTATCAAAATGGCCAAAATGCACTGTGGTATGACCAAACTGGCCGAAATGCGCTGTGGTATTGCCAAACTGGCCTAAATGCGCTGTTACGTTAAGGACACGAATTCCCTGTTGTTTATGTAACAGACATTGATGTACTCTTGTAGTACATGATCGACAGAAAAGCACTGTGATATTACGTAACTGACTGGAATTCAGTGGGATATAACGTACCTCAGAAGAATATGCTGCTGTGTAACATAACTGACAAAATTGACTGTGGTATTACGTAACCGACTGGCATGCATCGTTGTATTCCGTAATGGAGTTGAATGCACCGTAGTATTCAGTAACTGACTGGACTACACCATGGTAATATGTAACCGATTGGAATGCACAATGATAATACGTAACTGACTGGAATAGACTGTGCTATTATGTAACTGACTGGAATGCACTATGTCAATCTGTAACTGACTGGAATGCACTATGGTAATATGTACCTCACTGGAATGCACTACGGTAATATGTAACTGAATGGAATGCACTATGGCAAACTGTAACTGATTGGAATGCACTGTGGTAATATGTAACTGACTTGCATGCACTACGGTAATATGTAACTGATGGGAATGCACTACAGTAATATGCAACTGATGGGAATGCACTACGGTAATATGTAACTGATTGGAATGCACTACTGTAATATGTGATTGATTGGAATGCACTACGGTAATATGTAACTGATTGGAATGCACTACGGTAATACGTAACTGACTGGAATGCACTACTGTAATACGTAACTGACTGGAATGCACCACTGTAATACGTAACTGACTGGAATGCACCACTGTTATACGTAACTGACTGGAATACAATACTGTAATACGTAACTGACTGGAATACAATACTGTAATACATAATTGACTGGAATGCACTATGGTAATATGTAACTGACTGGAATGCGCTACAGTAATATGTAATTGATTGGAATACACTATGGTAATATGTAACTGACTGGAATGCGCTACGGTAATACGTAACTGACTGGAATGCACTACTGTAATACGTAACTGACTGGAATGCACTGCTGTAATATGTAACTGACTGGAATGCACTACTGTAATACGTAACTGACTGGAATGCACTACTGTAATACGTAACTGACTGGAATGCACTACTGTAATACGTAACTGACTGGAATGCACTACTGTAATATGTAACTGACTGGAATGCACTACTGTAATACGTAACTGACTGGAATGCACTACTGTAATACGTAACTGACTGGAATGCACTACTGTAAGACGTAACTGACTGAATGCACTGCTGTAATATGTAACTGACTGGAATGCACTACTGTAATATGTAACTGACTGGAATGCACTACTGTAATACGTAACGGACTGGAATGCACTACTGTAATACGTAACTGACTGGAATGCACTACTGTAATACGTAACTGACTGGAATGCACTATGTAACTGACTGGAATGCACTACTGTAATATGTAACTGACTGGAATGCACTACTGTAATACGTAACTGACTGGAATACACTACTGTAATACGTAACTGACTGGAATACAATACTGTAATACATAATTGACTGGAATGCACTATGGTAATATGTAACTGACTGGAATGCACTACAGTAATATGTAACTGACTGGAATACACTACTGTAATATGTAACTTGGAATATACGTAACTGACTGGAATGCACTACTGGTGACAATGAACTGGAACACTACTGTAATATGTAACTGACTGGAATGCACTACTGTAATACGTAACTGACTGGAATACACTACTGCGTAACTGACTGAAATGCACTATGTAATACGTAACTGACTGGAATGCACTACTGTAATACGTAACTGATTGGAATGCACTACTGTAATACGTAACTGACTGGAATGCACTACTGTAATACGTAACTGACTGGAATGCACTACTGTAATACGTAACTGACTGTAAATGCACTACTGTAATACGTAACTGACTGGAATGCACTACTGTAATACGTAACTGACTGGAATGCACTACTGTAATACGTAACTGACTGAATGAACTGTAATACGTAACTGACTGGAATGCACTACTGTAATACGTAACTGACTGGAATGCACACTACTGTAATACGTAACGTAACTGGAATGCACTACTGTAATATGTAACTGACTGGTAAATGCACTACTGTAATATGTAACTGACTGGAATGCACTACTGTAATACGTAACTGACTGGAATGCACTACTGTAATATGTAACTGACTGGAATGCACTACTGTAATACGTAACTGACTGGAAATGCACTACTGTAATACGTAACTGACTGGAATGCACTACTACGTAACTGACTAATGCACTACGGTAATACGTAACTGACTGGAATACACTACTGTAATACTGTAACTGACTGGAATGCACTACTGTAATACGTAACTGACTGGAATGCACTACGATAATACGTAACTGACTGAAATGCACTACTACTGATAATATGTAACTGACTGGAATGCACTACGGTAACTGACTGAATACACTACTGTAATATGTAACTGACTGGAATGCACTACTGTAATATGTAACTGAATATCTACCTGGCTGGAATGCAGTATGGTAATACGTAACTGACTGGAATACACTACTGTAATATGTAACTGACTGGAATACACTACTGTAATATGTAACTGACTGGAATACACTACTGTAATATGTAACTGACTGGAATGCACTACTGTAATACGTAACTGACTGGAATACACTAGTGTAATACGTAACTGACTGTAACGCACTACTGTAATACGTAACTGACTGGAATACACTACTGTAATATGTAACTGACTGAATACACTACTGTAATATGCAACTGACTGGAACGCACTACTGTAATACGTAACTGACTGGAATACACTACTTTAATACGTAACTGACTGAAATACACTACTGTAATACGTAACTGACTGGAATACACTACTGTAATATGTAAA
This sequence comes from Doris montereyensis, assembly GCA_037039925.1. Taxonomy (NCBI): domain Eukaryota; kingdom Metazoa; phylum Mollusca; class Gastropoda; order Nudibranchia; family Dorididae; genus Doris; species Doris montereyensis. Next base: position 10,739 of record JAXRKP010000744.1, read on the forward strand.
CTGACTGGAATACGTAACTGACTGGAATACACTACTGTAATACGTAACTGACTGGAATACACTACTGTAATACGTAACTGACTGGAACGCACTACTTTAATACGTAACTGACTGGAATACACTACTTTAATACCTAACTGACTGGAATACACTACTGTAATACGTAACTGACTGGAATGCACTACTGTAATATGTAACTGACTGGAATGCACTATGATAATACCTAACTGACTGGAATAACTACTGTAATACGTAACTGACTGGAATGCACTACGGTAATACGTAACTGACTGGAATGCACTACGATAATACCTAACTGACTGGAATACACTACTGTAATACGTAACTGACTGGAATGCACTACTGTAATATGCAACTGACTGGAACGCACTACTGTAATACGTACTGACTGGAATACACTATTTTAATACGTAACTGACTGAAATGCACTACGGTAATACGTAACTGACTGGAATGCACTACTGTAATACGTAACTGACTGGAATACACTACTGTAATACGTAACTGACTGGAATACACTACTTTAATACGTAACTGACTGAAATGCACTACGGTAATACGTAACTGACTGGAATACACTACTGTAATACGGAACTGACTGGAATACACTACTGTAATACGTAACTGACTGGAATACACTACTGTAATACGTAACTGACTGGAATACACTACTGTAATACGGAACTGACTGGAATACACTATGTAATACGTAACTGACTGGAATACACTACTGTAATAGGTAAATGACTGGAATACACTACTGTAATACGGAACTGACTGAACACACTAATGTAATACGTAACTGACTGTACTACTGTAATACGTAATTGACTGGAATGCACTACTGTAATATGTAACTGACTGGAATGCACTACGGTAATACGTAACTGACTGGAATGCACTACTGTAATACGTAACTGACTGGAATGCACTACTGTAATACGTAACTGACTGAATGCACTACTGTAATACGTAACTGACTGGAATGCACTACTGTAATATGTAACTGACTGGAATGCACTACTGTAATACGTAACTGACTGGAATGCACTAGGGTAATACGTAACTGACTGGAATGCACTACTGTAATACGTAACTGACTGGAATGCACTACTGTAATACGTAACTGACTGAAATGCACTACTGTAATACGTAACTGACTGAAATGCACTACTGGTAATACGTAACTGACTGGAATGCACTATTGTAATACGTAACTGACTGGAATGCACTACTGTAATACGTAACTGACTGGAATACTACTGTAATACGTAACTGTGGAATGAACTACTGTAATATAACTGACTGCAATACACTACTGTAATACGTAACTGACTGGAATACACTACGGTAATACGTAACTGACTGGAATGCACTACTGTAATAGGTAAATGACTGGAATACACTACTGTAATATGTAATTGACTGAAAATGCACTACGATAATACGTAATACTGGAATACACTACTGTAATACGTAACTGACTGGAATACACTACTGTAATACGTAAATGACTGGAATGCAACGTAATTGACTGGAATACACTACTGTAATACGTAATTGACTGGAATAACTACTGAGGTAACTGACTGGAATACACTACTGTAATACGTAACTGACCGGAATACACTACGGTAATACGTAACTGACTGGAATACACTACTGTAATACGTAATTGACTGAATACACTACTGTAATACGTAATTGACTGGAATTCAGTGGGATATCACCTCACAAGAATATGCTGCTGTGTAACATAACTGACAAAATTCACTGTGGTATTACGTAACCGACTGGCATGCATCGTTGTATTCCATAATGGAGTTGAATGCACGTAGTATTCAGTAACTGACTTGACTACACCATGGTAATATGTAACCGATTGGAATGCACAATGATAATACGAAACTGACTGGAATAGACTGTGCTATTATGTAACTGACTGAATGCACTATGGCAAACTGTAACTGACTGGAATGCACTATCGTAATATGTACCTCACTGGAATGCACTACGGTAATATGTAACTGAATGGAATGCACTATGGCAAACTGTAACTGATTGGAATGCCCACTACGGTAATATGTAACTGACTGGAATGCACTACGGTAATATGTAACTGATGGGAATGCACTACGGTAATATGTAACTGATTGGAATGCACTACGGTAATATGTAATTGATTGGAATGCACTACGGTAATATGTAACTGATTGGAATGCACTACGGTAATATTTAATTGATTGGAATGCACTAGGTAATATGTAACTGACTTGAATGCACTACTATATAGGTAACTTGACTGAAATGCACTAGTGTAATACGTAACTGACTGGAATGCACTATGGTAATATGTAACTCACTGGAATGCACTACATTTAATATGTAACGGACTGGAATGCACTACGGTAATACGTAACTGACTGAATGCACTACTGTAATATGTAACTGACTGAAATGCACTATGGTAATACGTAACCGACTGGAATGCACTACGGTAATATGTAACTGACTGAAATGCACTACTGTAATACGTAACTGACTGGAATGCACTAACTGCAATAGGTAACTGACTGGAATGCACTACTGTAATACGTAACTGAATGGAATGCACTACTGTAATACGTACCTGACTGCAATGCACTATGATAATATGTAACCGACAGGAATGCGCTACTGTAACATGTAACTGACTGGAATGCGTTATGGTAATATCTACCTGACTGGAATGCAGTATGGTAATACGTAACTGAATGGAATGCCTCCAGTAATACGTAACTGGACCGGGATTGCACTACTGTAATACGTAACTGACTGTCATGCACTACGGTAATACGTAACCGACTGGAATGCACACTACGTAATGTACGTAACTGACTAAAATGCACTACGGTATCGTGGCGACTGAAATGCACTACGGTAATGTAACTGACTGGAATGCACTATGATAATATGTAACTGAATGGAATGCACTACTGTAACATGTAAAAGGACTGGAATGCAGTATGGTAGAAGCATGTAACAGACTGGAATGCACTACGGTAATATGTGTAACTGAATTGATTGCGCTATGGTACGTAGCTGACTGGAATAAATTATGGTAATACGTAACTGAATGGAATAAACTATGGTAATATGTAACTGACTGGAATACACTATGATAATATGTAACTAAATGGAATACACTATGGTAATATGTAACTGACTTAAACACATATAAGTAATATGTAACTGAATGGAATACACTATGGTAATATGTAACTGACTGGAACACACTATGGTAATATGTAACTGACTAGAATACACTATAGTAAAAATGTAACTGAATGGAATATACTATGATAATACGTAACTGAATGGAATAAACTATGATAATAATACGTAACTGAATGGAATAAACTATGATAATGCGTAACTGACTAGAATACACTAGGGTAATATGTAACCGACTGGAACACACTATGATAATATGTAACTGAATGGAATACACTATGGTAATACGTAAATCGACTGGAATAAATTATGGTAATACGTAACTGAATGGAATAAACTATGGTAATATGTAACTGAATGGAATAAACTATGGTAATATGTAACTGAATGGAATAAACTATGGTAATACGTAACTGAATGGATAAACAATGGTAATATGTAACTGAATGGAATACACTATGGTAATATGTAACTGACTGGAATACTCTATGGTAATATGTAACTAAATGGAATAGACTCTGGTAATATGTAACTGAATGGAATACACTATGGTAATATGTAACTGACTGGAACACACTATGGTAATATGTAACTGACTAGAATACACTATAGTAAAATGTAACTGAATGGAATATACTATGATAATACGTAACTGAATGGAATAAACTATGATAATACGTAACTGAATGGAATAAACAATGATAATATGTAACTGACTAGAATACACTAGGGTAATATGTAACTGACTGGAACACACTATGATAATATGTAACTGAATGGAATACACTATGGTAATACGTAACCGACTGGAATAAATTATGGTAATACGTAACTGAATGGAATAAACTATGGTAATATGTAACTGAATGGAATAAACTATGGTAATATGTAACTGAATGGAATAAACTATGGTAATACGTAACTGAATGGAATAAACTATGGTAATATGTAACTGAATGGAATACACTATGGTAATATGTAACTGACTGGAATACTCTATGGTAATATGTAACTAAATGGAATACACTCTGGTAATATGTAACTGAATGGAATACACTATGGTAATACGCAACTGACTAGAATACACTATGGTAATATGTAACTGAATGGAATACACTATGGTAATACGTAACTGACTAGAATACTCTATGGTAATATGTAAGTAAATGGAATACACTAAAGTAATATGTAACTGAATGGAATACACTATGGTAATATTTAACTGACTGGAATACACTATGGTAATACGTAACTGACTAGAATACACTATGGTAAATATGTAACTGACTGAAATACACTATGGTAGTACGTAACTGACTAGAATACACTATGGTAATACGTAACTGAATGGAATACACTATGGTAATACGTAACTGACTAGAATACACTATGGTAATACGTAACTGACTGGAATACACTATGGTAATACGTAACTGACTAGAATAGACTAAGGTAATACGTAACTGACTAGAATACACTATGGTAATACGTAACTGACTGGAATACACTATGGTAATACGTAACTGACTAGAATACACTATGGTAATACGTAACTGACTAGAATACACTATAGGTAATACGTAACTGACTGGAATACACTATGGTAATACGTAACTGACTGGAATACACTATGGTAATACGTAACTGACTAGAATAGACTAAGGTAATACGTAACTGACTAGAATGCACTACTGTAATACGTAACTGACTGGAATGCACTACTGTAATACGTAACCGACTGGAATGCACTGATGTAATATGTAACTGACTGGAATACACTATGGTAATACGTAACTGACTGGAATACACTATGGTAATACGTAAATTACTGGAATACACTATGGTAATATGTAACTGACTGGAATACACTATGGTAATACGTAACTGAGTGGAATACACTATGGTAATACGTAACTCGACTGGAATACACTATGGTAATATGTAACTGAATGGAATACACTATGATAATACGTAACTGAGTGGAATAGACTATGGTAATATGTGACTGACTGGAATACACTATGGTAATATGTAACTGAATGGAATACACTATGATAATACGTAACTGACTGGAATACACTATGGTAATATGTGACTGACTGGAATACACTTTGGTAATATGTAACTGACTGGAATAAACTATGGTAATACGTAACTGAATGGAATACACTATTGTAATACGTAACTGAATGGAATACACTATGGTAATACGTAACTGAATGGAATGCACTATGGTAATACGTAACTGAATGGAATACACTATGGTAATACGTAACTGAATGGAATGCACTATGGTAATATGTAACTGAATGGAATACACTAGGGTAATATGTAACTGACTGGAATACACTATGATAATATGTAACTGAATGGAATACACTATGGTAATATGTAACTGAATGGAATACACTATGGTAATATGTAACGAATGGCATACACTAGGGTAATATGTAACTGAATGGAATACACTAGGTAATATGTAACTGAATGGAATACACTATGATAATATGTAACTGAACGGAATACAATTATGATAATATGTAACTGAATGGAATACACTATCGTAATATGTAACTGAATGGAATACATTATGGTAATATGTAACTGAATGGAATACACTATGATAATATGTAACTGAATGGAATACACTATGGTAATATGTAACTGACTGGAATACACTATGGTAATATGTAACTGAATGGAATACACTATGGTAATATGTAACTGACTGGAATACACTATGGTAATATGTAACTGAATGGAATACACTATGGTAATACGTAACTGAATGGAATACACTATGGTAATATGTAACTGAATGGAATACACACTATGGTAATATGTAACTGAATGGAATACACTATGGTAATATGTAACTGAATGGAATACACTATGGTAATATGTGACTGACACTGTGGTATTACATAACTGACAGCAATACACTGTGATATTATGTAACTGACAGAACTGCATTGTGATATTAAGTAACTGACAGAAATGCATTGTGATATTAAGTAACTGACAGAACTGCATTGTGATATTATGTAACTGCCAGAAATGCATTGTGATATTAAGTAACTGACAGAACTGCATTGTGATATTATGTAACTGACAGAACTGCATTGTGATATTAAGTGACTGACAACAATGCATTGTGATATTATGTAACTGACAGAACTGCATTGTGGTATTAAGTAACTGACAGGACTGCATTGTGATATTAAGTAACTGACAGAACTGCATTGTGATATTAAGTAACAGACAGAAATGCATTGTGATATTAAGTAACTGACAGAAATGCATTGTGATATTAAGTAACTGACAAGGACTGTATTGTGGTATTATGTAACTGACAGGACTACATTGTGATATTAAGTAACTGACAGGACTGCATTGTGATATTATGTAACTGACAGGACTGCATTGTGATATTAAGTAACTGACAGGACTGCATTGTGGTATTATGTAACTGACAGGACTGCATTGTGATATTCTGTCACTGACAGGACTGCATTGTGATATTAAGTAACTGACAGGACTGCATTGGTATTAAGTAACTGACAGCAATGCATTGTGATATTATGTAACTGACAGCAATACACTGTGATATTATGTGACTGACAGGACTGCATTGTGATATTAAGTAACTGACAGCAATACACTGTGATATTATGTGACTGACAGGACTGCATTGTGATATTAAGTAATTGACAGCTAATATACTGTGATATTATGTGACTGACAGAACTGCATTATGATATTAAGTAACTGACAGAGCTGCATTGTGATATTAAGTAACTGACAGAGCTGCATTGTGATATTAAGTAACTGACAGGACTGCATTGTGATATTATGTAACTGACAGAAATGCATTGTGATATTATGTAACTGACAGGACTGCATTGTGATATGTCACTGACAGGACTGCATTGTGATATTATGTAACTGACAGGACTGCATTGTGATATTATGTAACTGACAGGACTGCATTGTGATATTATGCAACTGACAGGACTGCATTGTGATATTCTGTCACTGACAGGACTACATGGTGATATTATGTAACTGACAGGACTGCATTGTGATATTATGTAACTGACAGCAATGCATTGTGATATTATGTACAATGGTATTACGTAATTGATAACAGATACACAGTGGTATTATGTATTGACATGAATACACAATGGTATTACGTAATTGCCATGGATGTACAGTGGCATTACGTAATTGACATGAATACACAGTGGTATTACGTAATTGACATGAATACACAGTGATATTACGTAATTGACATGAATACACAGTGATATTACGTAATTGACATGAATACACAGTGGTATTACGTAATTGACATGCGTACACAGTGGTATTACGTAATTGACATGAATACGGTATTACGTAATTGACACGAATGCACAGTGCTATTACGTAATTGACAGAAATGCACAGTGGTATTACGTAATTGACATGAATACACAGTGGTATTACGTAATTGACACGAATGCACAGTGATATTACGTAATTGACAGAAATGCACACAGATATTACGTAATAGACAGGAATACACAGTGATATTACGTAATCGACAAGAATACACTGTGGTATTACGTATTGACAGGAATACACTGTGGTATTACGTAATTGACAGGAATACACTGTGGATTACGTAATTGGCAAGAATACACATTGGTATTACGTAATTGACAAAGAATACAGTGATATTACGTATTGACGAATACACAGTGATATTACGTAATTGACATGAATACACAGTGGTATTACGTAATTGACATGAATACAAGTGGTATTACGTAATTGACATGAATACAGTGGTATTACGCAATTGACATGAATACACAGTGGTATTACGTAATTGACATGAATACACAGTGGTATTACGTAATCATTGATGGGAATGCACAGTGGTATTACGTAATTGACATGAATACACAGTGATATTACGTAATTGACATGAATACACAGTGGTATTATGTAATTGACATGAATACACAGTAATATTACGTAATTGACATGAATACACAGTGGTATTACGTAAATTGACAGGAATGCACAGTGGTATTACGTAATTGACAGGAATGCAGCGTGATATTACGTAATTGACAGGAATGCAAAGTGATATTACGTAATTGGCATGAATACACAGTGGTATTACGTAATTGACAGAAATGCACAGTGGTATTACGTAATTGACATGAATACACAGTGATATTACGTAATCGACAAGAATACACTGGTATTACGTAATTGACAGGAATACACTGTGGTATTACGTAATATGAATATACATTGGTATACGTAATTGACAAGAATACACAGTGGTATTACGTAATTGACATGAATACACTGTGATATTACGTAATTGACATGAATACACAGTGGTATTACGTAATTGACAGTAATGCACAGTGGTATTACGTAATTGACAGGAATACACTGTGGTATTACGTAATTGACATGAATACACATTGCTATTACGTAATTGACAGGAATACACTGTGGTAATACGTAATTGACATGAATACACAGTGATATTACGCATTTGACATGAATACACAGTGATATTACGTAATTGACATGAATACACAGTGATATTACTTAATTGACCTGAATACACAGTGATGTTACGTAATTGACATGAATACACAGTGATATTTATTGCAATTGACAGGGATATTACAGTGATATTACGTAATTGACATGAATACACTGTGGTATTACGTAATTGACAGGAATACACAGTGATGTTACGTAATTGACATGAATACACAGTGATATTACGTAATTGACAGGAATACACTGGTATTACGTAATTGACATGAATACACTGTGGTATTACGTAATTGACAGGAATACACTGTGGTATTACGTAATTGACAGGAATACACAGTGATACTACGTAATTGACAGGAATACACTGTGGTATTACGTAATTGACATGAATACACTGTGGCATTACGTAATTGACAGGAATACACGGTGGTATTACGTAATTGACAGAATACACTGTGGTATTACGTAATTGACAGGAATACACAGTGATATTACGTAATTGACAGGAATACACTCGTACGTGATTACGTAATTGACAGGAATACACTGTGGTATTACGTAATTGACAGGAATACACTGTGGTATTACGTAATTGACAGGAATACACTGTGTATTACGTATTACGTAATTGACAGGAATACACTGTTGTATTACGTAATTGACAGGAATACACTGTGGTATTACGTAATTGACAGGAATACACAATGGTATTACGTAATTGGACCGGAATACACTGTGGTATTACGTAATTAGGAATACACATTGGTATTACGTAATTGACATGAATACACAGTGGTATTACGTAATTGACATGAATACACATTGGTATTACGTAATTGACATGAATACACATTGTTATTACGTAATTGACTGATGAATGCACAGTGGTATTGATTACGTATTACATTGTTATTAATTGACAGTGGTATTGTAATGCATGAATGCACAGTGATATTACGTAATTTACAGGAATACACTGTGGTATTTCTTGACTGTCAAAAGAACACTGTACTTTGCCATAAAACGTCTATTAATGATTAAATGTCTATGTTTACTTCCGTATCTCGACACGTTTCGTCATTGTAGTAATGTATTCTTGTTGTATTGTTTATTCAACTTCTTGACGAATGTTTCCTCATAAAATATAATCATCCTTGTCAATTATTGTCACTATTCGTTTTATTTTTCAGTTTCCGGTGTGGGGAAAATGGCTATTCGCTTCTTCAGGGATATGGCAACAACTGCACGTTCTTCTGCTCCATATACGGCATTGGTGTAAAAAACATCCGGGTCAAGAAAATTGGAGGCGGAATAACCCCTGTCCAAAAATATGCGGACGTTAATTCTCATAATGCTATTCTGACGGTGAACCTGGGACCAACTCGCAAGGCCGTCGACGGCGAGTACGAGTGCAGGGCTATCGTCCAGGACGGTAAACGAGTCAGATGGAAGGTGGCTGTGCGCACCTGGGGATTTCCCAGAGTCACAGAGCACTCGCTGCACGTGGACAATGAGACGACTAACTCTAACATCACGTGCGCCGGCGCTGGAGAGCGAGGGTTGGAAGTGATTGTTTTCCTGACTGGCCGCGAGGGCCAGGATGAGGCTTGACGACAACCCCAACGTCACACGCACGCTGTCACGGACCGGAAACGAGACGCGCATGGTTTTGACACTTCCGACTTCCTTTCTAAGATGGCCTTACGAGAATATCGGTTGTCACGTTATTAACGCAGCAGGCGAGGACTCATCGTCAGAGTCTTTGAACGCCTTCATATTGCCTCACTTTTACTTCCAGACAGACCACCCTTATCTACTGCCAAATCAGTCGAGCGTGACGGATAACCGTGACGGTTCCACCACCATCGAGTGCACGGCTACTGGAAAGCCACCGATGAAGATGGACTTCTACATCGACTATGTGCACGAGGGAAACTTGGTACAGGATGATTCCATGAACTCGCTACGCCACAAGCAGGAGGACGACCAGCTTGAGCTCAAGCTTGACTTTGCCCACATCGGCACTGCAGTGGCCAAAGTATTCAGTGATATGCCTAGCCTCCAACGATGTGGGCAAGTCTGAAATAACGTTTGCCCTCTCCGATGCCATTCACTATTATTATAATCATTGAGAATTGTGTGGAAAGTGTTTACGCTGTGGCTTGAAAGCATGCACGTTTGAAATCTCTGTGTATAATAATACTCTTGTCTATTGAACATTATTTTTAAAGTACAACGTTATAATGTGATTTGTAGAATGCCTTAATAATACACGATGTGTCATGTATTATAAGTGTTGACATATTTTAAAAACAAACTGAAGAACAAATAACAAAGAAAACACTTGTTTATGCACACACACACACACACACACACAGACATACACTCATACGCTCATAGTATACACACGTATACAGCACACATACACACCTACGTACCCCTACTTTTGCATACACGCTTATACACACGGACACACGGACACACACACATAACCGTTCATAATTTTTTACGGATACACAGAAAACTGCTCTTCTGAGATTAAAGCACTGTGATTGTCAACTACACATGTTATTATAAATTATATCATGCAAGAGGTGTTTTGATTTTGATTTTGGTTTGCTCTCTTTTGTAAAGCATAATTTCTAAATAAATAATTATTATTTCATTATAAATCCCCAAGAGTTACACACTTTCTTGTAGGCCTAGTAAACTGTCTGTCTGTCTGACTGATTATTGTCTGTCTCTGTCCGTCTGTCTGTCTCTTCATCTCTTTCTCTCTCTCTCTCTCTCTCTCTCTCTCTCTCTCTCTCTCTCTCTCTCTCTCTCTCTCGTCTGTCTGTCTGTCTGTCTGTCTGTCTGTCTGTCTGTCTGTCTCTCTCTCTCTCTGTCTCTCTCTCTCTCTCTCTCTCTCGCACTCTCTCTGTCTGTTTCTCTCTTCTGTCTTCTCTCTGTCTGTCTCTCTCTCTCTCTCTCTGTCTCTGTCTCTCTCTCTCTCTCTCTCTCTCTCTCTCTCTCTCTCTCTCTCTCTCTCTCTCTCTCTCTCTCTCTCTCTCTCTCTCTCTCTCTCTCTCTCTCTCTCTCTGCACTCTCTCTCTCTGTCTCTCTCTCTCTCTCTGTCTCTCTGTCTCTCTCTCTCTCTCTCTCTCTCTCTCTCTCTCTCTCTCTCTCTCTCTCTCTCTCTCTCTCTCTCTCTCTATATATATATATATATATATATATATATATATATATATATATATATCTCTCTCTCTCTCTCTCTCTCTCTCTCTCTCTCTCTCTTCTCTCTCTCTGTCTGTCTCTTCGGTCTGTCCGTCTCTCTGTCTCTCTCTCTCTGTCTCTGTCTCTCTCTCCCTCTCTCTCTCTCTCTCTCTCTCTCTCTCTCTCTCTCTCTCTCTCTCTCTCTCTCTCTCTCTCTCTCTCTCTCTCTCTCTCTCTCTCTCTCTCTCTCTCTCTCTGTCTCTGTCTCTGTCTCTGTCTGTCTCTCTCTCTCTCTCTCTCTCTCTCTCTCTCTCTCTCTCTCTCTCTCTCTCTCTCTCTCTCTCTCTCTCTCTCTCTCTCTCTGTCTGTCTATTGGTCTGTCTCTCTGTCTGTCTTTGTCTCTGTCTGTCTCTCTGTCTGTCTCTCTCTGTCTCTCTCTCTGTCTGTCTGTTTGTCTCTCTGTTTGTCTGTCTGTCTCTGTCTCTCTCTGTCTGTTTGTCTCTCTGTCTGTCTGTCTCTGTCTCTCTCTCTCTCTCTCTCTCTCTCTCTCTCTCTCTCTCTCTCTCTCTCTCTCTCTCCCTCTCTCTCTCTCTCTCTCTCTCTCTCTCTCTCTCTCTCTCTCTCTCTCTCTCTCTCTCTCTCTCTCTCTCTCTCTCTCTCTCTCTCTCTCTCTCTCTCTCCCTCTCTTCTCTCTTTCTCTCTTTCTCTGTCTTTCTCTCCCTCTGCCTCTCTCTATATATTATCCATTACTTATTTATTAATAACATATACGATTAGACATATTGTGTGCATGAAAACGTTAATTCTTATGTCCATTTACACGATTTATTTACTTATACTTCTATTCATTTATTCTACGTCTCTAAACCAAATTTCCCTCTGGCATGAAATAAAGTATTTGAATTAAATTGAATTGAATTGAATTGAATTTGAATTGAATTGAATTGAATTGAATTGAATTGAATTGAATTGAATTGAATTGAATTGAATTGAATTGAATTGAATTAAATTGAATTGAATTGAATTGAATTGAATTGAATTGAATTGAATTAAATTGAATTGAATTGAATTGAATTAAATTGAATTGAATTGAATTGAATTTGAATTAAATTGAATTGAATTGAATAAATTGAATTGAATTGAATTGAATTCAATTGAATTGAATTCTAATTCTAGGATTTCACTCATTGGCTTATCTTTCATCGTGCTGCTTCCTCTTAAACCACCATGAGATCACTGCATATAGCTGAGAGGCTCAATTTCACTCATCCAATCAAACTATCAAACAATCGATCAATCCTCTAATAAATACTTAAACCTTACGGCTGGTACTTCATACACACATGGTACAAGGTATACGCACATAAACACACACCCTCCTCACACACATCATTATCTGCCCATTGCTTTATGCCTGCCACCTCATCGTTGATATCTCGTTTTATTTAAGTTTAGAACGCGTTAAGACTGACTTGACAATCAGGCAAGAAGTTCTTACCTATAGGATGTTAAGACTGACTTGACCATCATGTTAAGAAGTGCTGACAAATAAAATGTTAAAACCGACTTGTTCATCACGTCCAGAAGCTCTAGACAATAGGATGTTAAGACGGACTTGACCATCAGGTCCTGATGTGCTAACCAATAGTATGTTATGACCGACTTGGCCATCACGTCCAAAAACTGTGACCAATAGGATGTTAAGACCGAATTGGTGCTTTCTCATTCAGACGCTCTGACTAATATGATGTTAAGACCGATTTGACCATCAGGCCCAGAAGCTCTGATCAGGAGGACTGACTTGGCCATCAAGTCCAGAGTCCTGACCAATAGGATGTTAAGACTGACTTGACCATCACGTCCAGAAGCTCTGATCGATAAGATATTAAGACTGATGAACAAACATGTCCAAAAGCTCTGACCAATAGGATGTTAAGACTGACAAAGATGTTAAGACCGACTTAGCCATCTGGTCTAGAAGTGCTAACCTTTAGGATTTTAGCAATTATACGATCATCATGTAATAAGAAGCGTTGACTAATGCGATGTAAAAAACTGACCTGACGAGCACGTCAGAAGTTCAATATGATATTAAGATTGACTTGATCATCACGTCCAGAACCTTCGACCAATAGGATATTAACACCTACTTAACCGTCAGTCCAGAAGCTCTAACCAATATGATGTTAAGATAATAATAACCCTCACGTCCAGACCGCTCATCAATAGGCTGTTAAGACCGAGTTGACCCTCAGGCTAATAAGCGCTCATCAGTATGATGTTAATAATGACTTGATCATCACGTCCAGGAAGCGCTCATCAATAGGATGTTAAGACTCATGACCATCACGTCCCGAAGCGTTCATCAATATGATGTTAAGACTGACTTGGCCATTAGGTCTAGAAGCGCTGATCAATAGAATGTTAAGACTGAATTGATCACGAGGCTGCATAAGCGCTCATCAAGAAGATGTTAAGACTGACTTGAACATCAGGCCCAGAAGGACTCATCACGAGGATGTTAAGACTGACTTGACCATCACGTCGAGAACCGCTTATCAATAGGATGTTAAGACTGACTTGACCATCACGTCGAGAATGCTCATCAATAGGATGTTAAGACTGACTTGCCCATCATAATAATAATAATAATAATAATCATAATAATAGGATGTTAAGACTGACTTGCCCATCACGTAAAAAGCGCTCATCAATAGGATGTTAAGACTGACTTGACCATCACGTAATAACTCTCATAATAAGGATGTTAAGACTGATTTAATCATCACGTCCAGAAGCGCTCATCAATAGGATGTTAAGACTGATTTAAACATCAATCGAGAAGCGCTCATCAATAGGATGTTAAGACTGACTTGATCATCACGTAATAAGAAGCGCTCATCAATAGGATTTTAAGACTGTCTTAATCATCACGCAAAGAATGTCGCTAATCAATAGGATGTTAAGACTGACTTGATCATTACGTCCAGAAGCGCTCATCAATAGGATGTTAAGACTGACTTGATCATCAAAGATGTCTAATGAATAAGCGCTGATCAATAATCATTACGTCATCACATAAGCGCTAATTAATAGGATGTTAAGACTGACTTGACCATCACATAAGAAGCGCTCATCAATAGGATGTTAAGATTGACTTGACATCACGTCCAGAAGCGTTCATCAATATGATCAGACTGACTTGACCATTAGGTCTAGAAGCGTTGATCAATTTCTTCATCACTTGTCCAGAAGCGCTCATCAATAGGATGTTCGGAAGACTGACTTGACCATCACACCCAGAAACGCTCATCAATAGGATGTTAAGACTGACTTGACCATCACGTAGGAGAAGCGTTCATCAATATGATGTTAAGACTGACTGACCATCATACAACGCTCATGGGTAGGATGTTTCGAACTGCAGTGATTATAAATCATATAACAACGCTCATCAATAGGATGTTAATACTGACTAACCATCACATAGCGAAGCGCTCATCAATAGGATGTTAAGACTGACTTGACCATCACGTCCAGAAGCGTTCATCAGGATGTTAAAGATGTTAAGACTGATCTTAGACCATCATCACGTTCCAGAAGCGCTCATCAATAGGATGTTACTTGACTGACTTGACTCATCACGATTCCAGAACTGACGCATCGTCCAGAAGCGCTCATCAATAGGATGTTAAGACTGACTTGACCATCACGTCCAGAAGCGCTCATCAATAGGATGTTAAGACTGACTTGACCATCACATCGAGAAGCGCTCATCAATAGGATGTTAAGACTGACTTTGATCATCACGTCGCGAAGCGCTCATCAAAGGATGTTCTGAGGATCATTAAGACTGACTTGATAGGTCACGTCGAGAAAGCGCTCTAATCAACGAGGATGTTAAGACTGATTTGATCATCCCATCCAGAAGCGCTCAGGAATATGATGTTAAGTGACTTGGCCATCACGTCCAGAAGCGTTCAGGAATATGATGTTAAGACTGACTTGAACATCACGTCCAGAAGCGCTGTTCATCAATATGATGCTAAGACTGACTTGAACATCACGTCTCATCAATAGGATGCTAAGACTCATCAACGTCCAAGCATGTTAAGACTGACTTGATCGTCGTGTTCAGAAGCGCTCATCAATAGGATTTTAAGACTGACTTGATCGTCATGTTCAGAAGCGCTCATGAATATGATGTTAAAACACTTGACCATTTGGTCTAGAAGCGCTGATCAATAGGATGTTAAGACTGACTTGATCATCACGTCCAGGAGCGCTCATCAATAGGATGTTAAGACTGACTTGATCATCCCGTCCAAGCGCTCATCAACAGGATGTTAAGACTGACTTGACCATTAGGTCTAGAAGCGCTGATCAATACGAAGTTATGACTGGCTTGTCAATCTGGTACAGAAGAGCTGACCAATAGGAAATTAAGACTGGCTTGACATTCAGGTTGAGAAGCGCTGACCAATAGAAGTTAAGACTGGCTTGACAATCAGGTTCAGAAGCACTACTCATTTAGGAAGTTTAGACTGGCTTGACGATCAGATCCAGAAGCACTGATCAATATGAGGTTAAGACTGACTTCACCATTATATTCAAAGGCGCTGACCAATAGGATATGAAGACTAACTTTGATCATAATGTCCAGAACCCTGACCAATGGGATGTAAAGTCTGACTTGATCATAAAGTCCAGAATCGCTGACCAATATGATATGAAGACTGACTTGACCATTAGATCC
>JAXRKP010000744.1:35000-45000 GCA_037039925.1 Doris montereyensis
ATCTGCAACGATTTCCAATCGTTACATTGTTGGACATCACATAGAATCCTCAAGGATTTCCAATCGTTGCATTGTTGGACATCACATAGAATCCTCAAGGATTTCCAATCATTGTTGCATTGCTGGACATCACATAGAATCCTCAAGGATTTCCAATCTTTGCATTGTTGGAGATCACATAGAATCCTCAAGGATTTCCAATCTTTGCATTGTTGGAGATTACATAGAATCCTCAAGGATTTCCAATCTTTGCATTGTTGGAGATCACATAGAATTCAAGGATTTCAATCTTTGCATTGCTGGAGATCACATAGAATCCTCAAGGATTTCCAATCTTTGCATTGTTGGAGATCATAGAATCCTCAAGGATTTTTATAATCTTTGCATTGTTGGAGATCACATAGAATCCTCCAGGATTTCCAATCATTGCATTGGTGGAGATCACATAGAATCCTCAAGGATTTCCAATCTTTGCATTGGTGGAGATCACATATAGAATCCTCAAAGGATTTTCCAAGATCACATCAAGGATTTCCAATCGTTGCATTGTTGGAGATCACATAGAATCCTCAAGGATTTCCAATAGAATCCTCAAGGATTTTTATAATCTTTGCATTGTTGGAGATCACATAGAATCCTCAAGGATTTCCAATCGTTGCATCGTTGTACATCACATAGAATCTGTAAGGATTTTTATAATCTTTACATTGTTGGACATCACATAGAATCTGTAAGGATTTTTATAATCTTTGCATTTTTGGACATGACATAGAATCTGCAAGGATTTTTATAATCTTTGCATTGTTGGAGATCGCATAGAATCCTCAAGGATTTCCAATCGTTGCATTACTGGACATCACATAGAATCATCAAGAATTTCCAATCGTTACATTGTTGGACATCACATAGAATCCTCAAGGATTTCCAATCGTTACATTGTTGGACATCCCATTGAATCCTCAAGGATTTCCAATCGTTATATTGTTGGACATCACATAGAATCCTCAAGGATTTCCAATCGTTACATTGTTGGACATCACATAGAATCCTCAAGGATGTCCAATCGTTGCAGTTGTAGTGAAATTGAAATTGAACGCAGACACAGGACTATGAACCACCATCAGAATATGGAAATCAGCGTTTTATCTCAGTTTAAGAAACTGGGGATGAGTTTAAATTAGGTATCATAAACAACCCCACAATAAACCCCACCCATTCCCATTCCCCACCCAGAAAGTGAAAAAATAAATAATAGACTACCCCCCCCTTTCAACACCGCTTAATTTCACCCCCATCTGGAATACAAATGTAACAAGTACAAAAAAGACGTTGCAAAAGAAGAATGAAAAGTAATAGAAGAAGAAAGAGAACAAAATAGAACCCCCAGCCCCCTCCCCCCGCACCTCCCCCTCCCCAAAAAAACCAAACCAAAAACAACCCAAAAACAAACAACAAAAACAAAAACAACCATAGAAAAATCAAAAGCCAAAAACAAAGCAAAAAAAAAAGAAACAAAATGGTGTACCCATAGGCCTTTTTATTCAAACATATATCGAATCGTAATAGTATAACTCATAACAGTACTGTTTATATACATTATATACATATATATAAATTTATTTATCTCCTGAAATAAAATCTTCATTTAGATAAGGGGACACATCCATGTCATAAGACACGCCGAAGTTTCATTGTGTACATGTAGATCTATGCTCGTCTGAATGGCACCTAACAAATGAAGTGAATTAGTGATGCGGTGACTGCACGTTCTAAAATAATACCGTACGTCAATGTTAGTTAGTTGTTTTTGTCGCTGTTGTAAAATATTCTTTTATTATTTATTGAAATTTCCAATGCGCGAAAATTAATAGCTTGTAAATAGTTTGGTCACATTGGTAATTCTTCTGGACTTGGGGTCATGGGGTCCTTGGTTTGAATCCTTGCAATGCTTGGTGTGACGTTGTGTTCCTTGAAAGACGGACGACCAGGTGAAACCGGCTACCAACTTGAGCTGGGGCGTAAAACCTGCGAGAAGGTGGTGTCATGTAAACAAGCTACACATTCATCCCCTGTTCGTTTAAAGTTCTAGAAACTGGGATAGACTCTGGCTGTATGAGCAATGAGAGCTTACTTCATGATATCAGGAAGCAAATCTTGAGGAACACCATTGACTAAATTATCCGCCCGGTGGTGATTAAGAAAGATCACCCCTCTCCATCCCCCCACCCCTCCTAGCAGAGCAAATGGAACTTGAAACGTGGGAACCTGAACCAATTAAAGTCAATCGCCACAGACTGAAAATAGTGGGTGATCTTATTAGCTAAACTCACAGAGAGAGAGAGAGAGAGAGAGAGAGAGAGAGAGAGAGAGAGAGAGAGGAGAGAGAGAGAGAGAGAGAGAGAGAGAGAGAGAGAGAGAGAGAGAGAGAGAGAGAGAGAGAGAGAGAGAGAGAGAGAGAGAGAGAGAGAGAGAGAGAGAGAGAGAGAGAGAGAGAGAGAGAGAGAGAGAGAGACAGACAGACAGAGAGACAGACAGAGAGACAGAGAGATAGAGAGAGACAGACAGACAGACAGAGAGACAGACAGAGACAGAGAGACAGAGAGAGCCAGAGACAGACAGAGAGAGAGAGAGAGAGAGAGAGAGAGAGAGAGAGAGAGAGAGAGAGAGAGAGAGAGAGAGAGAGAGAGAGAGAGAGAGAGAGAGAGAGAGAGAGAGAGAGAGAGAGAGAGAGAGAGAGAGAGAGACAGGCAGACAGACAGATAAGAGAGAGAGAGAGAGATATACAGACAGACAGGGCAGACAGGAGACAGCAGCCTTGTCTGAAGACCAAACTGCGACACAGCCACGAGTCAGAAGTCAGCAAGAGGCCTGGTGCTCTTGGAGATGTGTCATCAACATCTAACACAGCAATTAATCGAGGTAGTTTCAAAAGGCCATTATGACACATTGAGCCGGATGGTGCTTTGTCGGATTTCTATAGCGTGACGCGGAACAGGTGTACCTTTGAATTCGGTCTGCGAGTGCCGCTAATCACTTTGCTGATATACATGAAGATAGGAGCGGTTTCTAGCCGTTGTTATTTCCGACGTCTCCTTGTTTGGAGTTTAGCTCTATCTCATTTCTCCCTTCAACTCTTCGGGTATCGGTCCTCCTCCAAAATCTTGTTGAAAAAAACAGTATAGTGCATCGGATGTTGTAACTGATATCTGTTGTTGTGCATCCACTTTCAGAGCATCTGCTGTTGTGATAGCATCCACCTTCAGACCATCATCTGCTGTTGTTGTGACTGATAGCATCCACCTTCAGATCATCTGCTGTTGATATCATCCCTTCAGATCATCTGTTGTGGTTGATAGCATCCATCCTTCAGTGCATCTGCTGTTGTGATCATGATAACATCCACCTTCAGAGCATCTGCTGTTGTGACTGATAGCATCCACCTTCAGAGCATCTGCTGTTGTTGTGATAGCATCCACCTTCAGATCATCTGCTGTTGTGACTGATAGCATCCACCTTCAGAGCATCTGCTGTTGTGACTGATAGCATCCACCTTCAGAGCATCTCTGTTGTTGTGACTGATAGCATCCACCTTCATAGCATCTGCTGTTGTGACTGATAGCATCCACGTTCAGAGCCTCTGCTGTTGTGACTTGATAGACATCCACCTTCAGAGCATCTGCTGTTGTGACTGATAGCATCCACCTTCAGGAGCATCTGCTGTTGTGACTGATAGCATCCACCTTCAGACCATCTGCTGTTGTGACTGATAGCATCCACCTTCATAGCATCGGCTGTTGTGACTGATAGCATCCACGTTCAGAGCCTCTGCTGTTGTGACATCATCCACCTTCAGAGCCTGTGCTGGAATACCACATCAGGCCCTGCTGTTCCGTCAGAGTTGAGTTGTGATAACATCCACCTTCAGAATCTCCTCTGGAATATCACATCCGGCACTTTGTTCCGCCAGAGTTGAGTTGTGATATCATACAGCCTTGATCCTCAGCTGGAATATCATGTGCCCTATTTGTCAGGAGTTGACATTGATAGCATCCAATAAGAGTATGTGCTTAAATATAAAATCATGCTATCTCCGTCCGAGTTGTGATATCATCCATCTTTTGAAACTGGAATACCATTTCAGGCCCTGCTCAATTTGCTAGAGTTGAGTTATGATAGCATCCACATTCAGAGCCTCTTCTGGATTGCCCAAGCCCTGCTGTTCCGTCAAACGAAAAGTTCTTTTCTCATGGACTTGATCAAAATCTTTTATTGTTCTTCTTCTTTCACAATTATTCTTATTCTTATTCTTATTCTTAAAAATCTTCTTCTTGTAATTTTCTCAATATATCTTTTGAAATACATCGATTTCCAATATTCAATATCAAAAGTTATTATTCTTATTCTTCTTGATTGCTTCAAGCACTATGTCAAACGAAAAATTCTTGAATGGACAATAAAGATATTTTCTCTTCTTATTATAATTCTTATTATAATTCTTATTATAATTTTTATTATAATTCTTCTTATTCTTATTCTTATTATTCTTGTCATTCTTATTCTTGTTCGTATTCTTATTCTTGTTTATTCTTCTTCTTCTTCTTCTTCTTCTTCTTCTTCTTCTTCTTCTTCTTCTTCTTCTTCTTCTTCTTCTTCTTCTTCTTCTTCTTCTTCTTCTTCTTCTTCTTCTTCTTCTTCTTCTTCTTCTTCTTCTTCTTCTTCTTCTTCTTCTTCTTCTTCTTCTTCTTCTTCTTCTTCTTCTTCTTCTTCTTCTTCTTCTTCTTCTTCTTCTTCTTCTTCTTCTTCTTCTTCTTTTCTTCTTCTTCTTCTTCTTCTTCTTCTTCTTCTTCTTCTTCTTCTTCTTCTTCTTCTTCTTATTATTATTATTATTATTATTATTATTATTATTATTATTGTTATTATTATTATTATTATTATAATTCTTATTATTATTATTATTATTATTATTATTATTATTATTATTATTATTATTATTATTATTATTATTATTATTATTATTATTATTATTATTATTATTATTATTATTATTATTATTATTATTATTATTATTATTATTATTATTATTATTATTATTATTATTATTATTATTATTATTATTATTATCATCATCAGCTCCTTGACAGGACGCTAGTCTAGCAAAGGTTTCCTCTTAACTTCCAAGCTAGCACTAGTACCCATTTGCACCTGGGTCGAGCAGGGAGAAGGCGTGTGAATTGTCTTTCTTAAACACGACAACGTCGGACCTAGCTTTGCTAGTATTCGAACCAGGACCTCATGATCCCAAGTCCGACGGTCTGACCACTCGAGGCCGCCGACGCCATAATTAATAGATGGCAAAGAGTGATATCTTTTGGCCAAGAGATAACGTTGTATGTATGTGATGCGGTTGTGTTTGTTGTTGTTGTTGTTTTGTTGTTGCTCTTATTGTCCGTTTCACCAGTCTCCATAATGGTTAGTGTTTTTCTGTGTGCCACTAGCTTCGAAGCAACCCAAAAGATACTATTCGTCCTGGCCTGTAGCGTCTTTCTCACGTCTGTTGCCTGGCAAAATGGCGTCCGCTACACTTCCGCCACAGACGTGTTTGTTTACTGCACCATGTATTGTTTCTGGCTTGTCGTCTGCCTACCGTGGCTGCTGATCAACATGAACGGAAAGGTAAATGCGGGCACAGCAAATAGTTAATTAAAAAGAAAGGAAAAAAACTTGAAGCAAACGGTATCTGGGGTAAACCGTAGAATAAGATAAACATAAAACGTAAAGGTGATTTTGTGGACAAGGCGAATAATTAAACAAAGCACTTGAAGGAAACGGTTTGACAGACGCACAGGTCAGTTTAAGATACACATAAAGTGGAAAAAGTGGAAAGGTAATTTTGTGGACAGGTGAATAAATAAACAAAAAACTTTAATAAAACGCTATTGTCGACACAGGTAAATTTAAGATACACATAAAACGGAAATAATTTTGTGAACACAGTGAATAAATAAACTAAAAAACTTAAATAAAACGCTATTGTCGACACAGGTAAGTTTAAGATATACATAAAACGGAAAGGTAATTGTTTAGACACAGCGAGTCATTAAATTTGAAAAACGGTAATGTCGACACACTGTAGTATATGATACACATACAACGGAAAGGTAATTGTGTGCAAGATGCAACTTTATAAATTGATCTTAAACGGAAAAAAACTAATGTGGGTACATAGCAGTGTCAGATTAACATGAACAACAAGGTAATTTGGACACATAGCAGTATCAGACTAACATGAACAACAAGGTAATTTGGACACATAACAGTATCAGACTAACATAAACAGCAAGGTAATGTGGACACATAACAGTATCAGACTAACATAAACAGCAAGGTAATGTGGACACATAGCAGTATCAGACTAACATGAACAGAAAGGTAATTTGGACACATAGCAGTATCAGACTAACATAAACAGCAAGGTAATGTGGACACATAGCAGTATCAGACTAACGTGAACAGCAAGGTAATGTGGACACATAGCAGTATCAGATTAACCTAAACAGCAAGGTATGTGGGCACGTAGCAGTATTAGATTAAACTGAATAGAAATGTAATGTGGATTCATAACATTATCTGATTAACCTGAACAGAAAGGTAATGTGGAAACACAGCAGTATCAGATTAACCTGAACAGAAAGATAATTTGGACACATAGCAGTATCAGACTAACCTGAACAGCAAGGTCATGTGGATACATAGCAGTATCAGATTAACCTGAACAGCAAGGTAATGTGAACACATAGCAGTATTAGATTAACCTGAATAGAAGGTAATGTGGATTCACATCATTATCTGATTAACATGAAGAGAAAGGTAATGTGGAAACATAGCAGTATTAGATTAACCTGAACAGAAATGTAATGTGGACACATAGCAGTATTAGATTAACCTGAACAGCAAGAGGTAATGTAGACACATAGCAGTATCAGATTAACCTGAACAGCAAGGTAATGTTGGCACGTAACAGTATTAGATTAATCTGAATATGAATGTAATGTGGATTCATAGCATTATTAGATTAACATGAAGAGAAAGGTAATTTGGAAACATAGCAGTATTAGATTAACTGAACAGAAAATAATGTAGACACATAGCAGTATTAGATTAAATTGAACAGAAGGTAATGTCGAAACATAGCAGTATTCAGATTTAACCTGAACATCAAGGTAATGTGGATACATAGCAGTATCAGATTAACCTGAACAGCAAGGTAATGTAGACACATAGCAGTATTAGGTTAACCTGAAAAGCAAGGTAAGTATTACAGAAACTGAATAGGAATGTAATGTGGAAACATAGTAGTATTAGATTAACCTGAACAGAAAAGTAATATGGACACATAGCAGTATCAGATTAACCTGAACGGCAAGGTCATGTGGACACACAGCAGTATCAGATTAACCTAAACAGAAAGGTAATGTGGACCCATAGCAGTATTAGATTAACCTGAAAAAAGGTAATATGGACACAAATCAGTATTAGATTAACCTGAACAGAAAGGTAATGTGGACACATAACACTATTAGATTAATCTGAAGATAAAGGTAATGTGGACACATAACAGCATTAGATTAACCTGAACAGCAAAGTAATGTGGACACATAACCGTATCAGACATACCTGAACAGAAAATTAATGTGGACACATGGCAGTATTCCACTAAATTGAACAGAAAGGTATGTAGACACATAACAGTATTAGGTTAACCTGAACAGCAAGGTAATGTTGACACATAGCAGTATTAGATTTAACTGAACAGCAAGGTAATGTGGACATATAGCAGTAATACTAA
This sequence comes from Doris montereyensis, assembly GCA_037039925.1. Lineage (NCBI taxonomy): Eukaryota > Metazoa > Mollusca > Gastropoda > Nudibranchia > Dorididae > Doris > Doris montereyensis. The sequence goes on from JAXRKP010000744.1 coordinate 42,847, forward strand.
CAAAACAGGTGATGTTGACACCTAGCAGTTTTAGATTAACCTGAACAGCAAGGTAATGTGGACACATAGCAGTATTAGATTAACCTGAACAGAAAGGTAATATGGATACATAACAGTATCAGATTAACCTGAATAGAAAGGTAATGTGGACACATAACAGTATTAGATTAACCTGAACAGAAAGGTAATGTGAAAATGGTACAGCATACAAGATTAACCTGAACAGGAAGGTAATGTGGAAACATAACAGTATCAGATTAACTTGAACAGAAAGGTAATTACCCACATTAATTAGACTAACCTGAACAGAACGATAATGTGGACACATAACAGTATCAGATTAGCCTGAACAGAAAGGTAAACAGCACAATAGCAGTATCAGATTAACCTGAACAGAAAGGTAATGTGGAAACATAACAGTATCAGATTAACCTGAACAGAAAGGTAATGGAAAAGATAGTCAGTTTCAGATTAACCTGAACAGGAAGGTAATGTCGAAACATAGCAGTATCAGATTAACTTGAACAGAAAGGTAATGTGGAAACATAGCAGTATTAGACTAACCTGAACAGAAAGATTGTGTGGACATAACAATCAGATTAACCTGAACAGAAAGGTAATGTGCACATGGTACGGCATACAAGAAAACTGAACAAAACAGGAGGTGATGTAGAGACATAACAGTCCGTACTTTGATTTGATTTGAGTTACCCACATTAACAGTTCTAAGGTGATCGAGACTTTTGGTAAAAAGTTATTTTCCCCCGGACTGCCTTGTAAACAGCCAATTGGAAACGTACAGACTGTTGTGTTCTACACACGGGACCTCCCTTTTTATACTCCGTCTCCGATTGACTAGATGTCGTTCCACTTACCTGGAAACGCCAAGAAAAATTGTCAACCAGTTTGGCAGGACGAAACCAAAGGAGATGTGTGGTTGACAGGCCGAAACACATTGTCCCTGGATTGGAAACCCCAGCGTACCGTATACGATATTTTGAAATCTGAAAACGAGACGAAAGGAGATGTGTCCGTGTCGCTGAATGAAATGTCCCATTGGAAACGCCAAGTGTTGAACAGTTCTAAAGGACGAGACGAAAGGAGATGTGTCCGTGTCACTGAATGAAATGTCCCATTGGAAACGCCAAGTGTTGAACAGTTCTAAAGGACGAGACGAAATGAGATGTGTCCGTGTCGCTGAACGAAATGTCCCATTGGAAACGCCAAGTGTTGAACAGTTCTAAAGGGAAAGCAATATATGGCGTGGGCCTGACGGAATCTGACATCAAACCGAGCACAAAGTTCGTACGCAGACAGAGCAATGTTAGAGAAAACCCAATTGGAAACACACTGTGCGCAAGGTACAGTGTTATATATAAAAAAAGCCTATAGAATTGAATGCTAGTGTGGTTTGGAAAGACATTTATTATTAATACAATTTTTTTTCTCCATATTGTATATCCATCCTCATTGTGACAACAGAACCTCGGTCTGATCGCAGGAGTCGTCTGCCGGCTTTTCGCTGCTGAAATTGGCACTTTGACCTGGGCAGCGTGTAAGGGTCAAAGCCACCTGTTGCTTCGCGGATTACGACTGAAACCAATGTTTGAACCATCCCTTAGCTGGCTGGCCGAAGCTGGATATAACGTGAGGTGCGTCCGTCGGGGTGCTCGGGTGGGACAAGATTAAAAAAAAATTTTTTTTGTTTAACTAACGTGATGTCGATGTTTTAAAAAATATAATTTTGTAATTTTGCCCGTACTGACCTCTAAACAGCCAAGGCAATCGTCAGCGTGCACAGGGCACAGAGTGTTCTGATGTGCACACGGACCTCCTATTCATCTCCCGTCTCCGATGGGATTTAGGTGTTGATTTTGGATTGGGTTGATTTTACGCGACAAAAAAAATTGATATAATTTTTCAACCTGTTGGAGCATGATCTCACAACATTTTGGTTGCAGGGCCGACACCTTACCTCTGGACCAGTCCATGGGGTATTGGGAAGATAGTGATATTATATTTACATACATGTATGTAGGTGTCTATAATGAAGATGATGATAGAAAGACAGTGATATTATATATATATATATATATATATATATATATATATATATATATATATATATATATATATATATATATATATATATAT
>JAXRKP010000744.1:50000-97500 GCA_037039925.1 Doris montereyensis
AAACGCCCAAGCGACAGATTAGGCAATAAATATCATGGGTCAAAACGACAAAATCTTGGGGAAAGGAAAAAGGTGTTGTTAACAACGATGAATGGTGGAGCTCTTCGACGCGAAGTAGATTAAATTATGCTCCGACAGATGAAACTGAATTTGTCCCTGACCCTGAAGAGTTCAAGGACGAAAGTAAACGAGTAGAAAAAGATAAATAATTCAAAGATGACTGGGACTCAAAGGAGGAGAGCTTACAGTACGTTTCACGCTTCGAACCGTGGTACTGAAAATAAGCAATTGAAAAAGGAGAGCTCATGTACATGACCTAGCTAACTGAATGCAATAAATATCACAGAGGGGAAAATAATTGTCTGAGAAAAATAATCGGAGAACTGCTGCGATGAACATATTTGCATTTCCATTATCGATTTCGTGTTGATGCATCGATATTGATATTTTATTATTATCTTGACATGGTTTTAATTTTTGTGATGTTTAATAAAGATTGGTATTCACTTATCTTTTTTTAAATCATTTATTGTTTTCTGATGTTATAAATTGGTTCCTGTCTCTGTGTTTCTTTGTTTGTCTCTGTTTCTGTATTTGTGTTTGGATGCTTGCGTCAGTCTCTCTTTGTCTATTTTTGTCTCTGGGGAAGGGCAAATAGGGATGTTTTCTAACCCAAATCTCTGAACTTTCTCAACACGAAATGAGGTCAAAATTTTTAATTGTTTTTTACCTACCCTCGCCTACCAAATATTTTGTAAACAAAAAATTATAGGTCATATTATGGACATTTTCTGCCATAAACGATCGTTCTATCCGAATGTGCAAAGAACAGAAAATTAACGTTTTGGTCAAAACTCACCAGTCTTTGTGCCGCCGTCTCCCTTAAGTCGATAAGAGTTGCCCTGTCTTTGTCTCATGAGTGTTCCCTCGTCATCTATGTTCTCCATGAGTGTTCCCTGTCTGAGTGTTTCTGTCTGTCTGTCTGTCAGTCTGTATGTCTGAGTGTTGTCTGAGTGTTCTCTGAGTGTTCCTATGCATGTCCATGTGAGTGTCCATGTGAGTGTTCCCGTGAAAGTGTCTGTGAGCGTTTCACGTGAGTGTCCATGTGAATGTTCCGGTCAGTGTCTATGTGAGCGTGCCCGTGGGTGTCCATGTGAGTGTTGCCGTGAGTGGGTGTGAGTGTGCCGGAGTGTCCGTGGAGTGTTCCCATGGGAAGAGAATAGGGAGCATTCCGTGAGTGTCCATGGGAATGTTCCCGAAGTGTCCACTTAACACGTGAGTATCCATTTGATTGTTTTTACTTACCCTCGTCCATGTGAATGTTTTGTAAACAAACAATTATAGGTTCATATGGACATTTTCCCATAAACGAGTTCTATCCGAATGTGCAAAGAACAGAAAATTAACATGTTGTGTCCAAACGTTCCCGTGAGTATCCAGGTGCCGTTCCATCTCCCCAGTGTCGATGTGTGAGCGTTTCCGTGAGTGTCCATCATGAGTGTTCTCCATGAGTGTCTGGTGGAGCGTTCCCGTGAGTGTCCATGTGATTGTTCCCATGAGTGTCTATGTGAGCGTTCCGTGAGTGTCCATGTGAGCGTCCATGTGAGTGTTCCCGTGAGTCTCTATGTGAGCGTTCCCGTGCGTGTCTATGTGAGCGTTCCCCGTCAGTGTCCATGTGAGCGTTCCCGTCAGTGTCATGTGAGCGTTCCCGTGCGTGTTTATGTGAGCGTTCCCGTGAGTGTCTATGTGAGCGTTCCCGTCAGTGTCCTGTGAGCATTCCCGTGAGTGTCTATGTGAGCGTTCCCAGTGTCTATGTGAGCGTTCCCGTGAGTGTCTATGTGAACGTTCCCGTGAGTGTCCATGTGAGCGTTCCCGTGAGTGTTCCCGTGAGTGTTCCATGTGAGTGTTCCCGTGAGTGTCCATATGAGCGTTCCCGTGAGTGTCCCATGTGAATGTTTCCGTGAGTGTCCATGTGAGTGTTCTCGTGAGTGTCCATGTGAGTGTTCCCGTGAGTGTCCATGTGAGTGTTCCCGTGAGTGTCCATCGTGAGCGTTCCCGTGAGTGTCCATGTGAGTGTTCCCGTGAGTGTGTGAGCCCGTCAGTGTCCATGTTCCATGCGAGTTCCTCGTGAGTGTCCTCGTGAGTAGTCCCGTGAGTGTCCATGAGTGTTCCCGTGAGTGTCTATGTGAGGTTCCCGTGAGTATCCATGTGAGTTCGTGAGTGTCTATGTGAGCGTTCCCGTGAGTGTCCATGTGAGTGTCCCGTGAGTGTCCCATGAGTGTTCTCTGTGAGCGTTCCCGTGAGTGTCTCGTGAGCGTCCATGTGTGAGTGTTCCCGTGAGTGTCTATGTGAGTGTCTATGTGAGTGTTCCCATGAGTGTCTATGTGAGTGTCCATGTGAGTGTTCCCCTGTGAGTTCTCTGTGAGAGTTCCATGTGAGTGTTCCCATGAGTGTCTATGTGAGCGTTCCTGTGAGCGTCCATGTGAGTGTGAGTGTCCATGCGAATGTTCCCGTGAGTGTCTATGGAGTGTCGATGTGTGTGTTTCCGTGAGTGTCTATGTGAGTGTCCATGTGAGTGTTCCCGTGAGTGTGTATGTGAGCGTTCCCGTGAGTATCCATGTGAGTGTTCCCGTGAGTGTCTATGTGAGCGTTTCCCGTGAGTGTCCATGTGAGTGTTCCCGTGATTGTCTATGAGTGTTCCCGTGAGTGTTCCGTGAGTGTCTAGTGTGAGCCATGTGCGTGTTCCCGTGAGTGTCTATGTGAGTGTCCATGTGAGTGTTTCCGTGAGTGTCCATGTGAGTGTCCATGTGAGCGTTCCCGTGATTGTCCATGTGAGCGTCCATGTGAGTGTTTCCGTGAGTGTCTATGTGAGTGTTCCCGTGAGTATCCATGTGAGTGTTTCCGTGAGTATCTGAACGTTTCCGTGATTATCCATGTGAGTGTTCCCGTGAGTATATGTGAGTGTTTCCGTGGAGTGTCAATGTGAGTGTTCCCATGAGTGTCTATGTGAGTGTTCCCGTGAGTGTCCATGTGTGTGTTCCCGTGAGTGATGAGTGTCTATGTGAGTGTCTATGTGAGTGTTCCCGTGAGTGTTCTATGTGAGTGTCCATGTGAGTGTTCCTGTGAGTGTCCATGTGAGTGTCCATGTGAGTGTTCCCGAGTGTATCGTGAGCGTTCCCGTCAGTGTCCATGTGAGTGTCCATGCGAGTTTCCAGTTGTCCGCGTGAGTGTCCGTGAGTGTCCCCGTGAGTGTCCATGTGATTGTTCCCAGAGTGTCTATGTGAGCGTTCCCGTGAGTGTGTGAGCGTGAGTGTTCCATGAGTGTCTATGAGTGTTCCCGTGAGTGAGTGTCCATGTGAGTGTTCCCGTGAGTGTCCATGTGAGTGTCCATGTGAGTGTTCCCATGAGTGTTTATGTGAGTGTTCCTCTGAGTGTTTATGTGAGTGTCCATGTGAGTGTTCCCGTGAGTGAGTGAGTGTTCCCATGAGTGTTCCATGTGAGCGTTCCCGTGAGAGTCATGTGAGTGTTCCCGTGAGTGTCCATGTGAGTGTCCATGTGAGCGTTCCCGTGAGCGTCTGAGTGTCCATGTGAGTGTTCCTGTGATTGTCCATGTGAGTGAGTGTTCCCGTGAGTGTCCCAGTGAGTGTTCCCGTGAGTGTCCCATGAGTGTTCCCGTGAGTGTCGATGTGAGTGATGTGTGTTCCCGTGAGTGAGTCAGTGTTCCCGTGAGTGTGTCAGGGTTCTCGTGAGAGTCCATGTGAGTGTTTCCGTGAGTGTCCCTGTGAATGTTCCCGTGAGTGATTGTGTTCCCGCGAGTGTCCATGTGTCTATGTAGGCGTTCCCGTGAGTGTCTATGTGAGTGTTCCCGTGAGTGTCTATGTGAGTGTTCCCGTGAATGTCCATGTGAGTGTCCATGTGAGTGTTCCCGTGAATGTCCATGTGAGTGTTTCCCGTGAGAGTTCTATGTGAGTGTTCCCGTGAGTGTCCATGTGAGTGTTCCATGTGAGTGTTCCGTGAGTGATGTGTCCATGTGAGTGTTTCCATGTGAGTGTCCATGTGAGTGTTCCATGTGAGTGTTCCCGTGAGTGAGTGTTCCTGTGAGTGTCCATGTGAGTGTCCATGTGAGTGTCCATGTGAGTGTTCTCATGAGTGTCCATGTGAGTGTTCCCGTAAGTGTCCATGTAGAGTGTTCCTTGTGAGTGTCCATGTGAGTGTCCATGTGAGTGTTCCATGTGAGTTTCATGAGAGTGTTTCCGTGAATGTTCCATGTGAGTGTCCATGTGAGTGTTCCCGTGAGTTTCCATGTGGAGGGTTTCCGTGAGTGTCCATGTGAGTGTCCATGTGAGTGTACATGCCTAATCGCCGTACTGGTGCTTACCTGTCCACTAACCGGGAGTTTTAAATATGAATTACCAATTATAGTTACAGGCACCATGCTATGGGGGAGGGGGTAGGGGTAGGGGCAGAGAAGGCATTTGAAATAAACTTTCCGCTTGAGGCCAAATCATGTTAATTCGGTGAGAATGTAAGGCTATTTGTGCATCGTTCCTTCCAAACGTTTCCACTGGACCATTCCAGCCCTTACACACGTGGGGATTCACGCCGGTTTCTATGGCGTGAAATAGTACAGGTGATAAATACAGTCCCCTCATGGACATGACGCTAGTCTGACGAAGGATTTACTCCCAAACTATGTGAGTGTTCCCGTGAGTGTCTATGTGAGTGTCCATGTGAGGTTCCCGTGAGTGTCTATGTGAGTGTCCATGTGGAGTAATTCCCGTGAGTGTCTATGTGAGTGTCCATGTGAGTGTTCCCGTGAGTGTCTATGTGAGTGCCCATGTGAGTGTTCCCGTGAGTGTCTATGTGAGCGTTCCCGTGAGAGTACATGTGCGCGTTCATGTGAGTGTTCCCGTGAGTGTCCATGTGAGCGTTCCCGTGAGCGTCTATGTGAGTGTCCATGGGAGTGTTCCTGTGATTGTCTATGTCAGCGTCCATGTGAGTGTTCCGTGAGTGTCTATGTGAGTGTTCGCGTGAGCGTCCATGTCAGGGTTCTCGTGAGTGTCCATGTGAGTGTTTCCGTGAGTGTCTATGTGAATGTTCCCGTGAGTGTCTATGTAACCGTTTTCCCGTGAGTGTCTATGTGAGTGTTCCCGTGAATGTCCATGTGAGTGTCCCGTGAGTGTCCTATGTGAGCGTTCCCGTCAGTGTGTCCATGTGAGTGTTCCCGTGAGTGTTTATGTGAGTATTCCCGTGAGTGTCCATGTGCGGTTCCATGTGAGTGTTCCCGTGAGTGTCCATGTGAGTGTCCATGTGAGTGTCCATGTGAGTGTTCCCATGAGTGTCCGTGTGAGTGTTCCTGTGAGTGTCCATGTGAGTGTCCATGTGAGTGTCCATGTGAGTGTCCATGTGAGTGTCCATGTGAGTGTTCCCATGAGTGTCCATGAGTGTTCCCGTGAGTGTCCATGTGAGTGTCCATGTGAGTGTTCCCGTGAGTGTCCATGTGAGTGTTCCCGTGAGTGTCCATGTGAGTGTTGCTGTGAGTGTGCATGTGAGTGTTCCCGTGAGTATCCATGTGAGTGTTCCTGTGAGTGTCCATGTGAGTGTCCATGTGATGTTCCCGTGAGTTTCATGAGTGTTTCCGTGAGTGTCCATGTGAGTGTCCATGTGAGTGTCCATGTGAATGTTCCCTTAAGTGTCCATGTGAGTGTTCCCGTGAGTGTCCATTTGAGTGTCCATGTGAGTGTTCCCGTGAGTGTCCATTTAAGTGTCCATGTGAGTGTTCCCGTGAGTGTCCATGTGAGTGTGCATGTGAGTGTTCATGTGGAGTGTACATGTGAGTGTACATGTGAGTGTTCATGTGGAGTGTCCCATGTGAGTGTACATGTGAATGTACATGTTGTGAGTGTCCAGTGTCCATGGAGTGTACATGTGAGTGTTCCCGTGAGTGTTCATGTGAGTGTCCATGTGAGTGTACATGTGAGTGTTCCTGTGAGTGTCCATGTGAGTGTCCATGTGAGTGTTCATGTGAGTGTACATGTGAGTGTTCCTGGGAGTGTACATGTGAGTGTTCCCTGTGAGTGTACATGTGAGTGTTCCCGTGAGTGTCCATGTGAGTGTTCCATGTGAGTGTTCCTGTTAGTGTCCATGTGAGTGTCCATGTGAGTGCTGAGTGTCCGTGTGAGTTTCCCGTGAGTGTCCATGTGAGTGTCCCGTGAGTGTCCATGTGAGTGTTCCTGTGAGTGTTCCCATGTGAGTGTTCCTGTGAGTGTCCATGTGAGTTTTCCCGTGAGTGTACATGTGAGTGTTCCTGTGAGTGTACATGTGAGTGTTCCCGTGAGTGTCCATGTGAGTTTTCCCGTGTAAGTGTACATGTGAGTGTTCCCGTGAGTGTCCATGTGAGTGTCTATGTGAGTGTTCCCGTAAGTGTCCATGTGAGTGTTCCCGTAAAGGTGTTTCCATGTGAGTGTCTATGTGAGTGTTCCCAAGTGTCCATGTGAGTGTTATGTGAGTGTTCCATGTGAGTGTCCATGTGAGTGTTCCCGTAAGTGTCCATGTGAGTGTCTATGTGAGTGTTCCGTAAGTGTCCATGTGAGTGTCTATGAGTGTTCCTGTAAGTGTCCTTGTGGGAGTGTAATGTGAGTGTTCCCGTAAGTGTACATGTGAGTGTCTATTTGGAGTGTTCCCCGTAAGTGTCCATGTGAGTGTCTATGTGAGTGTTCCTGTAAGTGTCCATGTGAGTGTCTATGTGAGTGTTCCCGTAAGTGTCCATGTGAGTGTCTATGTGAGTGTACCCGTGAGTGTCCATGTGAGTGTCATGTGAGTGTTTGTGAGTGTCCATGTGAGTGTTCATGTGAGTGTTCATGTAAAGTGTTCCATGTGAGTGTACATTAGTGTTGTAAGTGTACATGAGTGTTCATCTGAGTGTCCAGTGAGTGTCTATGTGAGTGTTCCCAAGTGTCCATGTGAGTGTCTATGTCAGTGTTCCCGTAAGTGTACATCTGGAGTGTTCCCGTAAGTGTCCATGTGAGTGTTCCACGTAAGTGTACATGTGAGTGTTCCCGTAAGTGTCCATGTGAGTGTTCCCGTAAGTGTCCATGTGAGTGTCTATGTGAGTGTTCCCGTAAGTGTCCATGTGGAGTGTCTATGTGAGTGTTCCCGTAAGTAAGTGTCCATGGAGTGTCTATGTGAGTGTTCCCGTAAGTGTACATGTGGAGTGTTCCCGTAAGTGTGTACATGTGAGTGTCTATGTGAGTGTTCCCGTAAGTGTCCATGTGAGTGTCTATGTGAGTGTTCCGCAAGTGTCCATGTGAGTGTCTATGCAAGTGTTCCCGTAAGCTGTCCAGTGTGAGTGTACATGTGAGTGTTCCCGTAAGTGTCCAGGGAGTGTTCCCGTAAGTGTACATGTGAGTGTTCCCGTAAGTGTACATGTGAGGGTTCCCGTAGTGTCCATGTGAGTGTTCCCAGTAAGTGTACATGAGTGTGCATGTGAGTGTCTATGTGAGTGTTCCCGCAAGTGTACATGTGAGTGTTCCTGTAAGTGTACATGTGAGTGTCTATGTGAGTGTACATGTGAGTGTTCCCGCAAGTGTACATGTGAGTGTTCCCGTAAGTGTACATGTGAGTGTCTATGTGAGTGTTCCCGTAAGTGTCCATGTGACTGTCTATGGGAGTGTTCCCGTAAGTGTCCATATGAGTGTCTATGTGAGTGTTCCCGTAAGTGTCCATGTGAGTGTTCTATGTCCATGTGAGTGTTCCCGTAAGTGTACAACAGGTGTTCCCGTGGGTGTACATGTGAGTGTTCCCATACAAGTGTACATGTGAGTGTTCATGTGAGTGTCCATGTGAGTGTTCCCGCTAAGTGTACATGTGAGTGTTCCCAGTAAGTGTACATGTGAGTGTTCATGAGTGTCCATGTGAGTGTTCCCGTAAGTGTCCATGTGAGTGTTTAATAAGTGTCCATGTGAGTTTTCATGTGAGTGTTCATGTGAGTGTTCCCGTAAGTGTCCATGTGAGTGTTCCCGTAAGTGTACATGTGAGTGTTCATGTGAGTGTCCATGTGAGTGTTCCTGCAAGTGTCCCTGTGAGTGTTCCCGTAAGTGTCCATGTGAGTGTTCATGTGAGTGTCCATGTGAGTGTTCTGGTAAGTGTCCATGTGAGTGTTCCTGCAAGTGTCCATGTGAGTGTTCCCGTGAGTGTCCATGTGAGTGTTCATGTGAGTGTCCATGTGAGTGTTCCTGTAAGTGTCCATGTGAGTGTTCCATGTGAGTGTCCATGTGAGTGTTCATGTGAGTGTCCATGTGAGTGTTCATGTGAGTGTTCATGTGAGGTACATGTGAGTTCATGTGAGTGTACATGTGAGTGTTGATGTGAGTGTTCATGTGAGTGTTCCGTAAGTCCACATGTGAGTGTTCATGTGAGTGTTCATGTGAGTGTCCCTGCAAGTGTCCATGTGAGTGTTCATGTGAGTGTCCATGTGAGTGTTCCTGGTAAGTGTCCATGTGAGTTCCTGTAAGTGTCCATGTGAGTGTTCCCGTAAGTGTCATGTGAGTGTTCCCAAGTGTCCCTGTGAGTGTTCCGCAAGTGTCCATGTGAGTGTTCCAATAAGTGTTCATGTGAGTGTTCGTAAGTGTCCATGTGAGTGTTCCCTGTAAGTGTCCATGTGAGTGTTCATGTGAGTGTCCATGTGAGTGTTCCATGTGAGTGTACATGTGAGTGTTCATGTGAGTGTCCATGTGAGTGTTCCTGCAAGTGTCCATGTGAGTGTTCATGTGAGTGTTCATGTGAGTGTTCTGCAAGTGTTCATGTGAATGTTCATGTGAGTGTTCATGTGAGTGTACAAGTGAGTGTTCATGTGAGTGTTCATGTGAGTGTTCCCGTAGAGGTCCATGTGACTGTTCATGTGAGTGTTCATGTGAGTGTTCCCGTAAGTGTCCATGTGAGTGTTCATGTGAGTGTTCCGTAAGTGTCCATGTGAGTGTTCATGTGAGTGTACATGTGAGTGTTCCTGTAAGTGTCATGTGAGTGTCCATGTGAGTGTCATGTGAGTGTTCCATGTGAGTGTCCATGTAAGTGTTCATGTGAGTGTTCATGTGAGTGTTCAGTGTCCATGTGAGTGTTCATGTGAGTGTTCATGTGAGTGTCCATGTGAGTGTCCATAGTGAGTGTCCATGTGAGTGTTCATGTGAGTGTCCATGTGAGTGTTCATGTGAGTGTCCATGTGAGTGTCCATGTGAGTGTTCATGTGAGTGAGAGTTCATGTGAGTATTCATGTGAGTGTCCATGGAGTGTCCATGTGAGTGTTCATGTGAGTGTCCATGGGAGTGTCCATGTGAGTGTTCATGTGAGTGTCCATGTGAGTGTTCATGTGAGTGTACATGTGAGTGTTCATGTGAGTGTCCATGTGAGTGTTCATGTGAGTGTCCATGTGAGTGTCCATGTGAGTGTCCATGTGAGTGTTCATGTGAGTGTCCATGTGAGTGTTCATGTGAGTGTACATGCGAGTGTTCATGAGTGTCCATGTGAGTGTTCATGTGAGTGTCCATGTGAGTGTCCATGTGAGTGTCCATGTGAGTGTCCATGTGAGTGTTCCTGTGAGTGTTCATGTGAGTGTCCATGTGAGTGTTCCCCTGAGTGTCTCCCCCTGAGTGTCCCCATGAGTATCCTAGAGTGTTCGCCGTGACTGTTCATGAGTGTTCCCGTGAGTGTTCCCATGAGTGTTCCTCGTGAATGTTCCCCGTGAGTGTTCCCCGTGAGCGTCCCCGTCAGTGTCCCCGTGAGTGTTTCCACGTGTGTGTCCCCGTGAGTGTTCACATGAGTGTTCCCGTGAGTGTTCCCGTGAGAGTTCCCTGTGAGTATCCCGTGTGCGTTCCCCGTGAGTGTCTATGTGAGTGTCCGCGTGAGTGTCCCCCATGAGTGGTCTCCGTGAGTGTTCCCCGTGAGTATCCTAACCCTAACCCTAACCCTAACCCTAATCCCAACCCTAACCCCTACCCTAACCCTAACCCTAACCCTAACCCTAAATCCGCAAACTCTACCTAACCCTAACCCCAAACCCCAAACTCTAACCCTAAACCTAACCCTAACCCTAACCCTAACCCTAACCCCAAACCCTAACCCTAACCCTAACCCTAACCCCAAACCCCAAACCCTAACCCTAACCTATCCCTAACCCTAACTCTAACCCTAACCCTGGGATTTACTCTACCTGCCCGACACTGACAGAGTTTCGTCATGCTGCAAGATGTTTTGAGTCGGTACGGTAAGTAAAGCGAACTGCAATGGTCTGTCTAAATTTATTTGTTGTTTAATTAACCAAGTTATGCAAACAATTTGAATTGAGGTTAATACTTTTTCAATCAAATCAAAGATACGAATGCTGCAACCAAAACAACATTTTAAAATGTGGTGTTGGTGACTTAAGGAAATGTATACTGATTTGCTGCGTGCTTATCAAATATCAGGTGGTCATGGATGTCTATTGGCGGCTTACACTGACTGAGGACGTCGTGGAATCGAATGCTAATCCGTGGTGGATGGCTATTCGGCGGCTACACTGACTGAGGACGTCGAATTGAATGCTAATCCGCGGTGGGTGGCTATCCGCGGTCGAATTGAATGCTAATCCGGGTGGCTATTCGGCGGCCACACTGACTGAGGACGTCGAATTGAATGCTAATCCGCGGTGGGTGGCTATTCGGCGGGCCACACTGACTGAGGACGTCGAATTGAATGCTAATCCGCAGTGAATGGCTATTCGGCGGCCACACTGACTGAGGACGTCGAATTGAATGCTAATCCGCGGTGGGTAATTCGGCGGTCACACTGACTGAGGACGTCGAATTGAATGCTAATCCACCGTGGATGGCTATAATTATTAGGAATTGTGTTACTTAACATCAATTGATCCCCATAAAGAACACTTGCTGTTGATGTTGCTAAATGCTGACAAATTGGATCAGTTTTATAGGAATGAATCTTTAATTCTGCCGGGATGTAAGAATAAGCCGTAGGAGAGAAAGAATGAAATATGATACAGTCGTATGGAGGCGTATAACTCCTCTGGCCTGTGTTTCGGTAGGATGGGAAATTCAATCTCTACGTTCCATGGGTTGACTTTGCCCGGAGCCTTGCCGTAGTGAGATTTATCACTTATGACGAGGCCCGTCTTGTTAGAATACGCTGGAAATGCGCACGCCCAAATAAGGATACTGGACACCCATGGCACAGAAAAGTTGCAGTAGATATTGCGAGTGTGACTTTCTCGAAACATCATCGTAAATACTCTAACCAAATATGGTAGTGACCAATAAAAATGAGAGTGAGAGTAAGACTTCCTGGATGATGAAATTGTGGTGCAGCCTTATTAATGCAAATACCCTCAGTTTTCTTTCAATATTCACTCATCCTATTCATTTTCGTGAGACTGAGAGCTCAACCATGCTCGGCAGGTATGTCAAAATAACGGTGGGACCAGATCCTAGATTTTGAGACAGAGATCTCGAGTTTAAACTATAAGTTTTATTAACACTAAAAAGTGTTGCCGCCTTAAATCGGAAGATTACCCCTGTGTGTGTGTGTTTGAGATTTCACCACTGCTGTGTTGCAACCCCTACCGTACGTCTACCTACTACTGTGTGTTTGTGTGTGTGTGTGTGTGTGTGTGTGTTGGAGGACGTGCTGATCTTGTGGTCATCTGCCTTGAAATCGTTGGGTGTTGAAATGGTTGGGTGTTGAAATGGTTGGGTGTTGAAATCGTTGGGTGTTGAAATCGTTGTGTGTTGAAATCGTTGGGTGTTGAAATCGTTGGAGTGTTGAAATCGTTGGGTGTTGAAATAGTTGGGGTGTTGAAATCGTTGGGTGTTGAAATAGTTGTGTGTTGAAATAGTTGTGTGTTGAAATAGTTGGGTGTGGAAATCGTTGGGTGTTGAAATCGTTGGGTGTTCATCAGACTGGTATGTGAAGTCAACCAAGGGCGACCAGCAAACACCAAGAACAAGTTCATCTGTACATTTAGATTTATTCTATCTATTATATTGTGTTTTACTCTTCATTTCGTCTAATGATAGATAGGCCTGTACGTATTTCTTTTGGAACCTTGGTAACGATTGATCCAATTGTTTTACATTTCTTTTGCAATTAATTGTTAATTCGTTGTTATTTTAATCATTTCTCCTAACAATTAATTATTCTTATATTAATAATTAATACAATGTTTATAGTATATTATATTATAATACACAAATTGAACCTGTAACTCTTAATTTCTTGTGAGTTGCATACTTGTGTGTGAGTGTGAGACTTCCTATCTGTCTCAGTGTCTGTAATCTTCAACACTCTAGTTATGTCGGACAGGGAGAATTAGCTTAACCGTGGAGCTAGTCTAATTATTAGTATTAGTATTAGTATTAGTACTAAATTACTACTCACGGCTCAGACAAATGTTCATGGCGCTCGCTGACTAAAACGACCGTCGGCACGACAGGTAATCGTCCACCGACGGCCTGGCCACAGCGGTTGTGTGACGTCACCGCGCTGGACCGGCTCATTTTCCGAATTAAATGAGAATGATCTTGAAAGGACTGACCACAATAAAACAAAAAAACAAAACTGATTTCATTTTCGAAATGAGCGATCTTCACTTAAGTCGAGATTCGTCTGTCTGTGTCTGTCTGTCTGTCTGTCTCAGCAATTGGGTGTGTTTTAAGTAGACATTCTCAACGGCCTCTATGACTATGAATATGTTTTTAATTAATACCGTCTGTCTGTGTCTCTGTCTGTCTGTCTCGAGCAGCCGGTGTGTGTTTTAAGTAGACATTCTGAGTGGCTTCTATGAATATTAAAAAAAAATTGATACTGTCTGTCTGTCTGTCTCGAGCAATCGGGTGTGTGTTTTAAGTGGATATTCTCAGCGGCTCTATATAACTATGCATATTTTTTTAATTGATACTGTCTGTTTGTCTCTGTCTGTCTCTAGCAATCGGGTGTATGTTTCAAGTAGACATTCTCAGCGGCCTCCATGAATTAAACAAAAAGTTGATAATCTGTCTGTCTGTCTCTGTCTGTCTGTCTGTCTGTCTCGAGCAATCAGGTGTGTGTTTTAATTTAAGTAGACATTTTCAGCAGCTTCCATGAATTATTTTTATAAATTGATAGTCTGTCTGTCTCTGTCTGCCTCAAGCAATCGGATGTGTGTTTAAGTAGACATTCTCAGCGGCCTCCATGACATTTTTTTTTCATTGATTGTCTGTCTCTGTCTGTCTCGAACAATCGAGTGTGTATTTTAAGGAGACATTTTCAGCAGCTCCATGAATATCAAAAAAAATTGTTATAAGTTTTTCTTCATTTTCAACCGATCAAGCTAATCGGATGTCATCTTCTCTCTCTGTGGACATTCTGCATACCTGGAACTATTTTTTTACCGAGATTTCCTGGCTACATACCTGAACTCTACCGAGACAAATCGAGTGTGAACTACCTTTAAGGAGATTTCTCGGCTACATACCTGGAACTCACCGAGATTTTGGTTATAACCTGGAACTTCATTTTCAACCGAGACCTAGGCGTACATCGTCATCTACCTTTACCGAGATTTCCTGGCTACATACCTGGAACTACCTTTACCGAGATTTCCTGGCTGCATACCTGGAACTACCTTTACCGAGATTTCCTGGCTACATACCTGGAACTACCTTTACCGAGATTTCCTGGCTACATACCTGGAACTACCTTTACCGAGATTTCCTGGCTACATACCTGGAACTACCTTTACCGAGATTTCTGGCTACATACCTGAACTACCTTACCGGAGATTTCCTGGCTACATACCTGAACTACTCTTTACCGAGATTTCCTGGCTGCATACCTGAACTACTTTACCGAGATTTCCTGGCTACATACCTGGAACTACCTTTACCGAGATTTCTGGCTGCATACCTGGAACTACCTTTACCGAGATTTCCTGGCTACATACCTGGAACTACCTTTACCGAGATTTCCGCTACATACCTGGAACTACTCTTTACCGAGATTTCCTGGCTACATACCTGAACTACCTTTACCGAGATTTCCTGGCTACATACCTGGGAACTACCTTTACTGAGATTATTTCCGGCTACATACGGTTCCAACCGCTTACACTTACTTACTACAAACAAGCAAAAACTGTCTACCGCTATACCCTGTGTGATTTTATTTTCATTCTCCCAATAAAGGGCGTGTTTTTATCGTCTGCCAATGTATACATTATGTATTATCTCAATTTGTTGTTGTTGTTGTTCATGAAATTTTAAATAAAGTATATAAATCATATAACATAACGCTACACACAAGAACGAACAGTACGCCAAGAGAGGAGGGGGAATACATGTCATATTGGTATAAATACTTTATTATAATTAGTCAAGTTTACATTTTGTTTCATCATGAAATGAAAGATGGATGGGTTGTTCCATATTTGCTGCCAAAGTGATACATACTACATGTATGTAGAAAAAAATAACACAAACACTTTGGTTATTGTCTCACAAATAAAAAAATGTAAAAAAAGTTTTTAAAAAGCCTACATGCTGACAACAGTGCAGTGAAGTGTGATAATATT
The DNA here is from genome assembly GCA_037039925.1 of Doris montereyensis. Lineage (NCBI taxonomy): Eukaryota > Metazoa > Mollusca > Gastropoda > Nudibranchia > Dorididae > Doris > Doris montereyensis. The sequence goes on from JAXRKP010000744.1 coordinate 64,597, forward strand.
ACATCAATAAAAACATGAAGAGATCAACATGTTATCAATGGAATGTTTGTGTTGAGAGAGAGAGAGAGAGAGAGAGAGAGAGAGAGAGAGAGAGAGAGAGAGAGAGAGAGAGAGAGAGAGAGAGAGAGAGAGAGAGAGAGAGAGAGAGAGAGAGAGAGAGAGAGAGAGAGAGAGAGAGAGAGAGAGAGAGAGAGAGAGAGAGAGAGAGAGAGAGAGAGAGAGAGAGAGAGAGAGAGAGAGAGAGAGAGAGAGGGGAGAGAGCCTTGAGAAAATGATACGGGTCTGCTTTGAAACGTTAAGACAAACACAAAGGTTTCATTGAAATTTATCCTGTCCATCATATGCGGTGATCTTAGGTGATAACAAGAAAACAGCAAAGATGGAAAGGAAATAATGACTGTACATTGGTTCATTTATCCCAACAGGGCATTTCATTCAATCTCCATCTCAACTCTCTGGGAGCATACAGTACAGCAGCCTGTTAGGCGCTTTGTAGCAACATACTGGCAAGATCTTTTTCTACCTATAGCTGAGTACTAATTCAAACTTGTCAAGTGAGAAAAGCAGAGGAAGTAGCTTTCTTAAAAGTTTTAATGTCTGTGAAAACAGCTGGACCAGTCAAGGCCTTGAAACCATTGGCGTCGTGATTAAAGATGGATTTATAGTCCGTATCCCCGCACAAGTGCAGGCTCACCGACTGTACATCATTTATCCCCCAGCAGGCCATTTCATTCAAAGTCCATCTCAACTCCCGGAAGAGCATACACACACAAGCCTGTTAGGCTTTTCGTACCAACACTCTGACATATTTCTCTACCAATAGCTGAGTACTCATTCACACCTGAGTACAACGTTGTGAAAACTCCCACCTGTGCCAGCCATGAGGCTTGAACCAGTGTTATTATGATGAGCAGCCTCACAACGCTACAGTTCGCTACAACGCTCACCTCACAACAAACTCACAAACTCACATGACTATGAATATTTTGTTTAATTGATCTGTCTGTCTCTCCCTGTCTGTCTTCGGCCTAAAGATATATTAAGGAGAACGGCTAAGGCTACAAGTAGATTTTACTCTGAAAAACTCGAGAAATTATTTCATCCTTCATGGGCTTGAACCCCCTACCTTGAGTTGAGAGGCCGACACCTTGCTGTTCTGGACTACCGAGTCCCCATATGAAGGAAAAACCCAATATAACCATCGCAACTATAAACTTTCTTCTTCTTTCTTCGTTTTAAAAAATTGTTTTGCACTGGGAATCAAAACTACGGAAAAGGACACTGACACACACACACACACACACACACACGTAGAGCAATAAATAAGATGAATTCTTGTGGTCACGAGAAGGTAATGAGATGTGATGCCCAATGACACACATGAAATATCAAAGTAAACCAAACCGGTTCTATGCAGTACAAGACTTATTTAACCTACAAAATGGTTTGATATTGTACAAGAGGAAGGAGGATTCATGCAACCATGCATTGTGGATGTTTGTGGTTTAAAAACAACAACTTAAATTAATGCAATTTAGGCATAGAATGCAGATAATGTAATTGTTTTCATATTATCATATCTTATGATGTAAGTACTTTAATCAAATTCGATGGTGTAGAAGACTCATTTGAATTTGATTAAATTCAATCGATATTGCACATGGCCTGTTATTAATCAAATTTAATGATGTAAATGGCACAATATTGTTAATATAGTTTGACATGACTGTTTTTCTTTCTTTATCAGCTTCCATTCTACCTTCCGGTGTATGACACATGACATGACTTTTTTCTTTCTTTCTTCATAAGCTCCCATTCTACCTTCGGTGTATGACACATGACATGACACAGCACCTATAGGTTTATCATGACTTTTTCTTTCTTTCTTTGATTGAATAAGTTCCACACCACATTTATTTGATTGAATAAGTTCCACACCACCATAATTTACAAAAAAGCCACTTTTGGTGCACACACATGGTGCATTTGACCAAATTAGTGCAATGTTGTATATAATATGGTCACTGAAGTTTTTTTTTTCTTCTTTGGTTTGATTTATCCATATCAAGAATTAAGGTGACCTAGAAAATCTTAAAAAAGATTTTTAAATTTTACCCAGACTGCCCTGCCCTGGGATCGTTAATGTGCACAGAGTGTTGTGAGTGAACTGCACACAGTACCTCCTTTTAATCACCCGTCCCCGATAGGACTAGGTATTGATCCACCTACCTGGACCAGGGCGGATGTAGGTCTTACTCAAAACATTTTTCAACCATCAGGGCTTGAACTCGAGACCATTTGGTTGAGAGGCTGGCACCCTGCCTCTGGATCATGGAGTCCCCTATCATGGAAGAATTATCCCCCCAAATGTCAAACTGTCAGGAGGCCTATTGGTGCAACAATTGCAAGTCTATATTCACAAACACGAGTGGCTAGGCTGCCGGACTGAGGAATCATGAGATCCCGAGTTGGAATCCTGACAAAGCTAGGGCCACAGCAATGTGTTCCCTGGGAAAGACATTTAACACACATTTTCCTCACACGGCCCAGGTGCAAATGGGTACAAGCACTGGATTGGGAGTAAAAACTTGCATCACTCCAGCATCCTGTCCAAGGGGTGATTATTATCTTCCGCTTCACGCTATAGAAACCACAGAAAGCTTGGTTGTATGGGCTGTGACGGCGTTGAAGGTACTTTACTATAATTCACAAAGTATGAATGATTTAGATTTAAACATCATGTGAATAATGAACAAAGTATGAATGATTTAGATTTAAACATCATGTGAATGATGAACAAAGTATGAATGATTTAGATTTAAACATCATGTGAATGGTGAACAAAGTATGAATGATTTAGATTTAAACATCATGTGAATGATGAACAAAGTATGAATGATTTAGATTTAAACATCATGTGAATGGTGAACAAAGTATGAATGATTTAGATTTAAACATCATGTGAATGGTGAACAAAGTATGAATGATTTAGATTTAAACATCATGTGAATGATGAACAAAGTATGAATGATTTAGATTTAAACATCATGTGAATTTGAAGAGGGTATCTAAGGATTACCCAACTGGCCATTACTCCTAGAGACCGATTTAGTTCAATGATCTACAAAGTACATGAACCAAGCTGGTTCATTGTTGTACAGAATATATTAGACCATAGTATTAGTGGTTCGTTGTTACTGTTATAGAGAGTATATTAGTCTAAGTTGGTTCAATGTTGTACAGAATATATTGGACCAAATTGGTTTGCTATTACTGTTACTGTTATAGAGATTCTAGACCAGACTGGTTTGATGTTGTATAGTGTATACTTTTCAGTGTTGGTTCACTGTTGTCAAGAGAATATTTATTCACCAAGTTTGTCGTTGTTGTAGAGAGTATATTTGATCAAGTTGACCCGACTTTGTAAAAGAACATATTTGATAAAACTCAGCCTAGTGCTTTACAGGCCACATCTAAAATCACATGTGTCTAGCTTTGTGCACAGCATATTAGACCAAATGTATTCTCTATTGTGTAAGGCCTATTGTAGCAATGTTGCACTAGCCCCAATATATGAAAATGCTTATGAATGACATACAAAACAGATTGGTAACATTTGCACTATTGTTTTAACAATATTTAAATAAATTCGTCACATAATATGCCTTTGCAGGTTGGGCAAAATTGGTACACAATTGTACATGTATGAGCCATATTTGAATAAACAGGTCAAAAATATATAAAGCAAGTTGGATAAAATTGGTACATTAAAATTTAACCATATTTGAGCAAAGCACACTGGACAAAATTGGTGCACATTAGAGTCCTAACCATATTTGAACAAAGCATACTGGATAGAACTGGTACATTAGAGTCTAACCATATGTGAACAAAGCACACTGGACAGAACTGGTACATTAGAGTCTGGCCATATTTGAACCAAGCACACTGGACAGAACTGGTAAATTAGAGTCTAGCCATATTTGAACAACGCATACTGGACAGAACTGGTACATTAGAGTCTAACCATATGTGAACAAAGCACACTGGACAGAACTGGTACATTAGAGTCTGGCCACATTTGAACAAAGCACACTGGACAGAACTGGTACATTAGAGTCTAGCCATATTTGAACTAGAGTCTGGCCATATTTGAACAAAGTACATTGGATAAAATTGGTACATTAGTCCAACCATATTTGAACAAAGCATACTAGACAGAACTGGTACATTAGAGTCGAACCATATTTGAACAAAGCACACTGGACAGAAACATTAGAGTCGAACCATTGAACAAAGCACATTATACAGAACTGGTACATTAGGAGTCTGGCCATATTTGAACAAAGCACATTAGACAGAACTGGTACATTAGAGTCTGGCCATATTTGAACAAAGCATTAGACAGAACTGGTACATTAGAGTCTGAACCATATGTGAACAAAGCATACTGGACAGGACTGGTACATTAGAGTCTAGCCATATTTGAACAAAGCACATTGGATAAAATTTGGTACATTAGTCCAACCATATTTGAACAAAGCATACTGGACACAGCTGGTACATTAGAGTCTAGCCATATTTGAACAAAGCACATTAGACAGAACTGGTACATTAGAATCTAGCCATATTTGAACAAAGCACATTGGACAGAACTGGTACATTAGAGTCTAGCCATATTTGAACAAAGCAAATTGGATAAAATTGGTAGATGAGAGTTTAGCCATATATGAACAAAGCACACTGGATAAAATTGGTACATTAGAGTTTAGCCATATATGAACAAAGCACACTGGATAAAATTGGTACATTAGAGTCTAACCATATTTGAACAAAGCACACTGGACACAGCTGGTACACTCTTGTGCTAAACTTATTAGAAAACAATTGATCAAAGCTTGTCCCACGATGTGTTCATTGGGAAAGAAAGAATATGAATTTTGCCACTGGTCCCAGACACAAATGGCTACGACAGCATCCCCAGGAGGCCATCTGTTATCCCCCGTTTTGCTCCAAGCTATAGAAACAGAGTGTGGCATCAATGGCCGAATGGTTAGGCTGCCACACTTGGTATCATGAGGTCCCGGGTTCATATCCTAGCTTAGCTAGGTCCGATTTTTGTATTCCTTGGGAAAAACACTTAACATGCATTTCCTCGCATTCGACCAAGGTACAAATGGGTACAAGCACAAGCTTGGGAATAACTACCTGCGTGAGACTAGTGCCCTTCGCTATATAGAAACCGAGATAAGCTCCGGCTTTAAGGGCCGTAATAGCCTTAAAAGAACTTTACTTTTTACCATAGAAACATGCATGAGTTTTGACTCTATATGAGCCGTATTGGCCTTGTGAAAGAACATAACTTTTCATGTCCAACCAGTCCTCATTCAAGAGCTTTGTTTGTTCAGATTTCAAATTGTTATAATTATAATATGTATCATACATAGGAACACAACACTTTTCCCTTTTTTAAGACATAAAGATTCAGAATTACAGATGTGCACTCAATGTAAATGAATCACAACATCTTAAAATTATCCATCCAATACACAGGCATTACGAATCAAATAAATAAATGACTGATAAGGAAACACAAATAAATCGATGAAAATGTATGTACATATAATAAACACATGCATAGATAGATTACAATAAAAAGGAAAACTGCAATTTGGATTTTTGTTGTGCTATGTTTATACTACCTGTAACGTATATTATTATTTGGGTCCACGGTTTCAGTGGTTTGGCTGCAGCCTTTAGGATCACTAGGTTATGAGTCCAAGTACAGACAATATTTCCTAAACTAGAATTTGGGTTCCTTTGAAATTTGACATGCAGAGTGCTGGGATCTACACACAGGCCATTCTTTTTATCATTCGTCTCCAATGGGACTAGGTGGCGATCCACTTACTTGGACCAGGGGATGGATTTTAACCAAAAAAAAACTCTAGAAAAGTTTTGCAACCGTCTGGGTTTAAACCGATGACCTTTTGGTTGACAGGCCAACACATTGCTTCTAGACCTATGAGTCCCCTTGGAAAAGACACTAACACCCATTTCACCATTAGACTAACGTGGGTAGTAAAACCTTCCACAGATGAACTTCCTGTCCAAAAGGTAGCATGTCATATTATCACCTGATTGGCTTATAGCATCAACATTTTTATCTTGTCATTCGACAATTTGAATTTAATTGTTAAGCTTATCACGTTTCACAGTTATTTGCCCCCCACCCCCAAATTTGTATTTTTATACAATTTATACAGAAGGTGGTTTAAGCCCAGGGAGCCACCAGGCCCCCCCCACCGCATGCTAAGTATGTATTTTTTATTTATAATAATTGAATGAACGTCAGTCCCTTCATCAGGGAGGGAGGGAGGAGGGAGGGTTTAGGGAGGGAGGGCAGAGGGAGGGAGGAGGGAACAGGAGGGAGGGAGGGAGGCAGAGGGAGGGAGAGAGGGAGGGAGAGAGAGAGATGAGAAGAGAGAGAGAGAGAGAGAGGGTTAGAGAAAATAAAAATTGAACTTGAAGGAGAGAGAGAACCAGTCCCTTCATGAGAAAAAAGAGAGAGAGAGAGAGAGAGAGAGAGAGAGAGAGAGAGAGAGAGAGAGAGAGAGAGAGAGAGAGAGAGAGAGAGAGAGAGAGAGAGAGAGAGAGAGAGAGAGAGAGAGAGAGAGAGAGAGAGAGAGAGAGAGAGAGAGAGAGAGAGAGAGAGAGAGAGAGAGAGAGAGAGGAGAGAGAGAGAGAGAGAGAGAGAGAGATAGAGATAGATATAGAGAGAGAGAGAGAGAGAGAGAGAGAGAGAGAGAGAGAGAGAGAGAGACGAAAATCATCAAAGACAGCCTCAAAATAGCTCACATTTCACAACCAGAGGATCAGGCCATTTTTGAAAAAGCATTGATTATCATTGAAACAAAGACATGAAGATAAAATCCTGGTGTCAAGAAACAAAATCTTTAGCTGTGGAATTATGCTCACTCAGGGACTCGGTAGTCCAGAGGCAAGGTGTCGGACTCTCAACTCAAAGGTAGTGGGTTTGAGCCTCACCATCGATTAAATAATTTTCTTGATTTTTTTTCGAGCAAAATCTACCTCCCTGGTCAAGGTAGGTGGATCGAGACCCAACCCATTCTCATCAGAATTGGACAATAAAAAAATAGGTCCCATGTGCAGATCATAACACTCTGTGTACGATAAAGATTCCTTGGCTGTTTACTGTTTACAACGCTGTGTTTGATTTGATTTGATTTACCCACATCCACAACTAAGGTGATCTCAGGGGTTTTTGGTAGGATTTTTAATTTTGCCCGGACTGCCCTATAAACAGCCACGGGATCTTTAACATGCACAGAGTGTTGTGATCTTTCACACAGGATCTACTTTTTCTTGTCCGTCTCCGATAGGACTAGGTGTCAATCCACCTACCTGGACCAGGGCGGTAGATTTTGCTTGAAAAAATCGGCAAATTTTTTAAACCTTGGCAGGGCTCGAACCCACTGCTTTTAGGTTGAGAGGCCGACACCTTGCCTCTGGACTACCAGGTCCCCCACAATGCTGTGATCTCAGGGTGGGTGAATTAAGCGCAAACAGCAAGATGCAAAACACGTGAAGAGTAGTGTTTATTGATTAAGATTTAACCGTTGCACCATATGTGGTGATCTCAGCGTGAATTAAGAGGAAATGTTAAGTAAAATGTTAAGTGAATGAGTGAACAGAAAGAAGTAGGTCCTACCAGCAGCGCCTGCCAACCTCCCACCGTGAAGAGTGCATGGAAGGAAGTAAGTCCTACCTACCAGCAAATAACAACACAAAGAAAATGAATATGAATAACAATGGCAACATCACACAAGGAATAAACAACAACAGCAACAACAACATCAACAACAGCAACAACAACATCAACAATAGCAACAACAACATCATCAACAACAATAAAAAACAACAACAACAAAAACAACAGCAATCCCAATAAAACTTGGTTTAATAATAATACAAATAATAATATAAAACTAAAAAGGCACAAATTGAAATGAAAATGAAAGAAACATAACAACTACAAAATGAGAAGAACAAGTGTTCACTGCTCATCTCATCTCATCTCATTTCATGTCATACACTTTGACACAAAACCTTGCCCAAATGTTAATATTTGCCAAGAGTTTTGTATGTGTGCATAGAGCTACTACGCACACACATACAAAACTCTACGCAAATATTTTCATTTGTGTAATTTTGATGTAAAACAAGTTCCTGTGGGACTGAGAGTGAGGTGAAACCATCAAACGATTGATTAATCATGCATGACTGATTAATTGCATAATGATTAGATTTTTTGGAAATGAAATACATCTGGTCTATCTTGAGTGGTAATCTCTGGTTTGTTATTGGGTGGGGGTGGAGAGGAGACGCTGGGGAAGGGGGGGGGGGACTTGATTGAAAAGATGAAAAGATAAACCACAAATAAAGGCAGTGAAAGACAAAATAAATAAGTTTTGGGGAATGGGAAGAGAAGTGGTGGATATTAAAAGAATGCGTAGATATTATCACAATTTTCTGCCAGATAGGAAAAAAAGAATAATAAGAACAGACAGCTTGGGCTCAGTTGGGAACTGAACAACTCACGCAGTGGAACCCAGATGTCCCATTTAGCTAGATCGTCGGTTTTTGACCACAAAATCTTGCTAAATATGTCTTGACAAAGCAATGTAGTCGCCTACTTGTATGCAAAGCAGGCCAGTCAGCGAGAAGGCAGATAATCTATTGGTTACTTCCCTTTGATAATAAGAATACTGATTTAACATTGATACATGTTTCAAATACCACACAGTAGTAACAATCTTCTGAAGACTCAAAATCTCGATGATACAGGTCGCACACACGTCAAGACACCCCCCCTCCCCCATTTATTTTTCATTCCTTTCACCATTTGCTATAATCAGTTGATCAATTCATCTGGAGCAGTGCTACAACTACTATTTGTTACATGTACTAACTATGACATATACACTCAAGCCCACTGACAAACCATAATACGGTATGATGACAAGATGATGCCTGGCTACATCTAGCCCATTTTTTGTAGGCTTATTTTTTTTTTTATACCAAATTTCAATTCTTAATGCGATTTGCTCCTTTATGGGTGCTATTTATTTGACAGCAACACTAGACTTTCCACTGATCTTGCTAAGTCCGCAGTGGTTATCTTTCTGATCTCCTTATCGACAAGGCGTTTTTTATTAACTTAAGGGGAGGGGGGAAAAAAACGGGCATTTGGATTGATCGTGCTATTCTCGAGATCGTTATTTCTGAACTCGCTTATTTCGAGTTCAAATGTTCAAAGATGTGAAGAGCAAGAATGGAGAGCTGCATGCCCGACACCGCACTGCATGGACAGCGTCTGGGTACAAGGTTTTTTAGAAATCAAAATTTACCCTGTTCACCATATGCAGTGATCTCAGGGTGATTTAAGAGGAAATGGCAAGGTGAACGATAAGTGAAAGAAGTGAAAGGAAATAAGTAGTAGGACATAGCAGCAGCACCGCCAATCATCCACCCTGGGTACAAGGTGCTAAGCAGAGAAAGAATATAATATATATATATATATATATATATATATATATATATATATATATATATATATATATATATATATATATATATATATTAAGTATATATATATATATATATTATATGTTACAAGTTCATTGGTAAGTAAGTTACAAGGTGAAGCCACAGAACATACAATATCATGATGTTGATAAGAAACATTTGATTTGGCACCTGGTCTAAAGAAGCCAAAGGTAATACTGTATTAGCCACTGTGACCAGACATGAAGGTCAACACACAAACAGACACGCCCATATAATACATTGTCATTATGTTTTGGACGTATGAAAATCAGTAATAGTAGTAGTTTAGGTCCTCGATTGCACAACATTAATCGTCTGCTACATTTCTGATTACAGCAGCTGTGTAGTCATAAAAATAGTTATGTGTGTCATATATTTGATAAAGAACCACAAAGAAGAGAGAGAGAAAGAGAGAGATTAGAGAGAGAGAGAGAGAGAGAGAGAGAGAGAGAGAGAGAGAGAGAGAGAGAGAGAGAGAGAGAGAGCTAGAGAGAGAGAGAGAGAGAGAGAGAGAGAGAGAGAGAGAGAGAGAGAGATTGATGAAAGAGAGAGAGAGAGAATTGAGTGAGAGAGATTGAGAGAGAGAGAGAGAGAGAGAGAGAGAGAGATTGAGTGAGAGAGAGAGAGAGAGAGAGAGAGAGAGAGAGACAGAGAGAGAGAGAGGAGAGGAAGAAAAGAGAGAAAGAGAGAGAAAGGATAGGGAGGGAGAGTCAGAAAAAAGAAAGACAGGAAGAAAAAGAAAGAAAGAGAGAGAGACAGGCAGACAGACAGACAGAGTCAAAGTACAGAACTATAAATTAAATTTGTATTAAAAGTTTATATTAGAGACAGATGTCAGGCTGATCAGATTAGATCAAATGTACAAAGATATCCAAAAAGATTACATCACAGGAAGATATCAAAAGATCACATCACAGGGAAGATATTCAAAAGAATCACATCACAGTACAAAGATATTCAAAACAGATCACATCACAGTACAAAGATATTCAAAACAGATAACATCACAGTACAAAGATATTCAAAACAGATCACATCACAGTACAAAGATATTCAAAACAGATCACATCACAGTACAAAGATATTCAAAACAGATCACATCACAGTACAAAGATATTCAAAACAGATCAAAGAAGTACAAAGATATTCAAAACAGATCACATCACAGTACAAAGATATCCAAAACAAATCACATAGTACAAAGATATCCAAAACAGATAACATCACAAACAAAGATATGAAACAGATAACATCACAGTACAAAGATATTCAAAACAAGATCAAATCTCAGTACAAAGATATCCAAAACAGATAACATCACAGTACAAAAAGATACCCAAAACAGATAACATCACAGTACAAAGATATCCAAAACAGATCAAATCACATTGCAAAGATATCCAAAACAGATCACATCACAGTACAAAGATATCCAAAACAGATATCAAATTACAGTACAAAGATATCCAAAACAGATCACATCACAGTACAAAGATATCCAAAACAGATATCAAATCACAGTACAAAGATATCCAAAACAGATATCAAATCACAGTACCAGCACAATATGCTTTCAAGTATCAACGTCGTTGCACACAACCTGACATTTGACCTACCATAAAATTACAACCATGTGCAAACAAGGCCAACGGAAAACTACGACAACTCTTCCCTTCTTCACAAAAAAAAAGCAAAAAGAAGAAGTGTAAGCAAATTCCATCCTTTTTTTTCCAACAGCGAATATTTTGTTTGTTTTGAAATACAGCGGTGATCTCAGGATGAATTACGAGGAAACGGCAATCAGTGCAAGATAAGTGAATGAGTAAAAGAAAAGAAGTAGGACCTACCAGTAGCACCTGCAAACTGACCGACCAGCCACCCCAACAGTGGATAATTATGCATGTAACGGGTATGTACTTTGTCACAGAAGACACAGGAGAGCTTACACTACAGGGAAAGCTAAGTATTAAAGCAAAATTCAATCATGGACATCTTGATGTGAACTAGTTTCCAGCCAGCTCTTATTATTTGCTTGTGTTTGTTTTGATTTGCAATTCATCCTGATCCACCGCATGCAGTGATCTCAAAGCAAGATGAAGGAATAATAATATATGCGAGGAGTAACACACGCACAACAAACACCCACCCGACCCCTATTTCATGGGTAACACACACGCACTACAAATATCCACCCGACCCCTATTTCATAGGTAACACACGTCACTATTTCAAACACCCACCCGCACCTACAAACACCCACCCGACCACCTATTTCATGGGAGAAAACAAAATAAAACAAAGGTCACAAAACTGTCCTTTCATTAAAGACGATCTCAGAGTGTTGCATATCGTTGTCCACCAAAACGTCAGTGTCCGCCAACAGACAACCTGGCTGTTTCTCAAAGCTGCGATGGCGGCGGCGCTTTCACTTCTCATCCTGGTACGTTTCTTTAACGTGTCCGACTACACGGGAGGAAGGAGAAGAAGAAGAAGAAAACAAGATGACATGGGCTTAGTTGTGGGAGTCTTTGCATGACTACACGGGGAGGAAGGAGAAGAAGAAGAAAACAAGATGACATGGGGTTAGTTGTGCGAGTCTTTGCATGACTACATGGGGAGGAAGGAGAAGAAGAAGAAGAAAACAAGATGACATGGGGTTAGTTGTGGGAGTCTGCATGTGATTTTAATAATAAGGTGGACACTGATTATGATAATAAAAATAATGATACAAGAATGCTAACGATTAGAACAATAATAATAATACAACAACAACAACAACAATAATAATAATAATAATAATAATAATAATAATAATAATAATAATAATAATAATAATAATAATAATAATAATAATGACAAAAATAATGATAACATTTCTGTTTTTGTTTCTTTGAAATTTAAACTCATCCACCATTGCACAGGAAAGGAAAAGTGATCAATCAATATTAATAAGATATCCAAAACAGATATCCAATCACAGTGAATTAGAGGAAACAGAGATGAAAGATGAAATCAAGGTGAACAGGAAAGGAAACAGTAAAAAATGAAAGATAAGTAAAACCGCAAGGAAAATGCTCCATGATAACAATAACAATATTAATAATGATAACATAGTTATGCCTAATAATAACAATAATAATAACAATAATTGATGATGATGATGATGATGATGATGATGATAATCTTATTATATAAAAATAATCGGGAAGCCCTTATTGATGATTATATCCAATGCTTGATGTTTTATTGATGACTACAGATCTAGTTAGTGTTTATATCCAATGCTTGAACAAATTTCCTTTATGACTACAGATCTAGTTAGGCAGGGTTTAACCAATTTCTTAAAGAAAAATGTCAAGTCTATTTGTGAGTTATTTTATTAAACATTTTGTAAAAAAATGTCAAGTAGTTAATAATACAAACAAACAAATTTCAAAGAGTTATTAATAATTTTAAACCTTTTAAGGAAATAGTTATGTCAAAACTGATCCCTTTCAGATTCCATCTAGCACCACTTCCATCGCCATGCTTTTCAAACGATTTTATCTCACCATCACCAAAAACCCAAAAAATACAGTTTAGATCATAATCTTATTATATAAAATACTTCGGGAAGCCCTATTGTTCTAGGATCTAGAATCTACGGTAAGTTAGGGCAAAAAATAGATTATAGAAATATCATTGAACAAACTGATCTCAATCTCAATCTCGCCACTTCTGATATCATAGAGAATCGTACAAAAAATAGATTGATAGAAAATCACAAAACAACAACTCATAGAGAATGTGAGAGTGGTCACTTCAAACACTGCTTCATAAACCCACCCAGCAATGAGTTCCAACCGTGGCACAATTGTTAGCGCCATGGGGCAATGCCCAAGGAGGTTCGTATTTAAATCCTGCGGCCAATGTTTCTAAGCAAAATTAAATAAAAATAATGTTTTTATTCTTGTTGCGTGACATCGCCGTGTAGTGCTTGGGTTTCTGCTCTCAAATTTTGTCAAATGTTTGAAAGCCCCAGTGATTTGCCAAAGCTTGTATACAAATTAGTTGTATATTTCTATTTTTGAAAACCTGGGGGCTGCAAGGTCTGGAATAACCTTGGAAGTACTGTGCCAGCGGTACAAATTTGCATAAGAAGGCTGCCATTTTTTCAGCCGCCCGACCTCACCTTAGAGACAGTAGTCCACAGACGAACCTCTTGGGGAAGACAACGTTGCCCTAGCATTGCTATGATTAAAATCTAGGACCTAACGATGACAAGTCCCATGGTCTAACCTACTAGGCCATTGACATAGTGATAATTGACATTTACCTGGATAGAAATGGTATCATCATTCTGGACTTGTCCTTCGATTATTACGTTGGTTGTCGTTGCTCTTGGCCGCTGAAAAGCATCAGAGGTGCCATACGTATCTGAAAAAAAACCAATGAAAGAATAACAACACAGCACCCAGTGAATAAAAAAATCATCTGAAAAAACCTCCTGACAAAGTTACTACAAATTGGATAAATTTAAAGACATGGAAAGTCATGCTTACTACTAAAGCCTGATCTACTTTATGTGTACTAAAGCATATATACATTAAGGTACTACAGCAAGAGTAGTTTATTGGTACTACAGCATATGTACATTAAGGTACTACAGCAAGAGTAGTTTATTGGTACTACAGCATATATACATTAAGGTACTACAGCAAGAGTAGTTTATTGGTACTACAACATATATACATTAAGGTACTACAGCAAGAGTAGTTTATTGGTACTACAGCATATAAATTAAGGTACTACAGCAAGAGTAGTTTATTGGTACTACAGCAGATATAAATTAAGGTACTACAGCAAGAGTAGTTTATTGGTACTACAACAGATATACATTAAGGTACTACAGCAAGAGTAGTTTATTGGTACTACAACAGATATAAATGAAGGTACTACAGCAAGAGTAGTTTATTGGTACTACAACACATATACATTAAGGTACTTCAACAAGAGTAGTTTATTGGTACTACAGCAGATATAAATTAAGGTACTACAGCAAGAGTAGTTTATTGGTACTACAGCAGATATAAATTAAGGTATTACAGCAGATATAAATTAAGATATTACAGCAGATATAAATTAAGGTATTACAGCAGATATAAATTAAGGTATTACAGCAGATATAAATTAAGGTACTACAGCATATATAAATTAAGGTACTACAGCATATATAAATTAAGGTACTACAGCAGATATAAATTATGGTACTACAGCAGATATAAACTAAGATGCTACAGAAAGTGTACTTTATGGCACTACAGTAGATACAAACTAAGATGCTACAGAAAGTGTACTTTGCTGTACTAGAGCAAGTATAGTTTATGGTATTACAGCAGATTAAGGTACATGTACTACAGCATGTGTAGTTTATGGTATTACAGCAGATTCAGGTACATGTACTACAGCAAGTGTAGTTTATGGTATTACAGAAGATTAAGGTACATGTACTACAGCAAGTGTAGTTTATGGTATTACAGAAGATTAAGGTACATGTACTACTGCAAGTGTAGTTTATGGTATTACAGAAGATTAAGGTACATGTACTACTGCAAGTGTAGTTTATGGTATTACAGAAGATTAAAGGTACATGTACTACTGCAAGTGTAGTTAATGGTATTACAGAAGTTTGTTTCTTTGAAATAACCCTGTAGTTAATGGCGGTGATTTGTTTGTTTTTTGAATAACCCTGTCCAGATATGAATTGAGGTACTACAGAAAGTGTAGTTTATGGTACTACAACAGATATGAATTGAGGTACTACAGAAAGTGTAGTTTATGGTACTAGAACAGATATGAATTGAGGTACTACAGGAAGTGTAGTTTATGGTACTACAACAGATATGAATTGAGGTACTACAGAAAGTGTAGTTTATGGTACTACAACATATATGAATTGAGGTACTACAGGAAGTGTAGTTTATGGTACTACAGATACTTACCGGAGGTCAGTGTCTCCTCATCGTCGTCAAACTTGGAGTAGCCATGACTGGACAAGTGTGGAATTGAAATAACTTTTCTCTTTTGCTTCCAGACTGGAGACAAAGAAAAGACAGAAAGTTAACGAAAAATGTCACAGTCACATCACCAACGGTGATATCACATTTAAAATCTTATGTTGGCAAAACACACCCGTAACACAATATCTCTCTGCCTGCCCCTTTGTCTGTTTGTCTGTCTGTCTGTCAGTTTCTCTCTGTTTTTTTTCTGTGTGTCTCTGTTAAAATCACACAAATAAGCAAGCATGCCCAGTGACACAGTGACAATTGTGGATTATGGTTTGACTTTATGATAAAGCTGGGTCTCTCAAACTTTATCTACTTACTTATTTATCCTAGGGGTGCTTGGGCAGCGCATTAAGGCCGACTTTTGATCCCCTGTCAGTTTCTGTAACAGGTTGTATTTTTGTTACATGATAAACCCTATGCATAACCCCCATCATCCTGGAGGACTTAATTTGGAGATTCACTCTTAGGCAGGTAGCTTTCCCAAGTTCACGAGTTTTCCTTCTCCTAGACAGACTGCCTTTCCAAGTTAACAAGCACTGTCCACCCAGTAAGAGGTCATAACGGTGCCTCCATTCGCCTGTTAGCCATCTGACAGGACATAATATAGAGCATTTTCTAGGCTGAGTTCCCTCTCTGCAGCCCCACTCTTTCCTCATTGGCTAACACAAGTTTTGTTAGCGACTGCTTAGTGGGTATTCGTAGCTGACCTCTATATCCAGTAGTGGCTGTTCCCCCTTCTGCAACCTAAGGTCGCGTCTTGTACGAGATGGTTACCCTCCCCACCCCCTTCTCAAAGTCTCAAACTTTCAAAGCCATAAATTCATAAACCACTGTACCGGGTATGAGTGACATCAAGTGCAATTATTGGATTGAGAGAGAGTGCTCAATTTTTAAGGTAAGACAGGCTTCTTATTGTAGTAACCGGAAATGAAGGAATAAGTAACAATAAAAAGTTTCCAAACAAAAACGATCTGGGGATGATTTAAAGACTACATGCAAAATATGGTTACTAGAGAGAGAGAGAGAGAGAGAGAGAGAGAGAGAGAGAGAGAGAGAGAGAGAGAGAGAGAGAGAGAGAGAGAGGGAGGGAGGGAGAGGGAGAGGGAGGGAGAGGAGAGGGAGGAGAGAGGGAGAGAGGGAGAGGGATAGGGAGAGAGGGAGAGCGGGGAGAGAGGGAGAAGGAGAGGGAGAGAGAGGGAGAGAGGAGGAGAGAGAGAGGGAGAGAGGGAGAGAGAGAGAGAGAGAGAGAGAGAGGAGAGAGAGAGAGAGAGAGAGAGAGAGAGAGAGAGAGAGAGAGAGAGAGAGAGAGAGAGGGAGGGAGGGAGGATGAAGAGATGGAGGGAGGGAGGGAGGGAGGAAGGGAGGGAGGGAGGGAGGAGGAGGGAGAGAGAGAGAGAGAGAGAGAGAGAGAGAGAGAGAGAGAGAGAGAGAGAGAGAGAGAGAGAGAGAGAGAGAGAGAGAGCGAGCGAGAGACAGTGAGA
Source organism: Doris montereyensis (assembly GCA_037039925.1). NCBI lineage: Eukaryota > Metazoa > Mollusca > Gastropoda > Nudibranchia > Dorididae > Doris > Doris montereyensis. Next base: position 81,755 of record JAXRKP010000744.1, read on the forward strand.
CAGACAGACAGACAGACAGACAGACAGACAGACAGACAGACAGACAGACAGACAGACAGACAGACAGAGATGAAAATACAGAAAGAAAAATCAAAATAAGAGAATTGCACTACCTGTGAGGAACGGCGGACTAACCGCTTGCCGCTATTAGCAGCAGTGGCAGGCAAATTGTCTCCATTGGTCACAACATCGGGGTAGTTTTGGTGGTCAACGATATCCAAAGCGCTGTCAGGCGGTGTCTGCTCGTCGTAGTTGTTGGTGTCCACTGGTCCTTGACTGGTACCGGCTGAGGTGGTGGATGTGACTGTTGGTTGTGTATAGGCAATGGAGTTTTCAACTCCCTGAATTGTTGTGTGAAGTTGTGTTTGCTGAGCCAGTGACATAGGTGAGGTTGGTGAAAGAAGTTCTGCCGGCGTCTTGTGGAACTGGTGGTGGTGGTGGTGGTGGTGGTGGAATGCTGAGAAGTGCTGGGCGGATCAGATTCTGTCCTGAAACGACGTGCACGGTGGAACAAAAGAGATAAACGACCGAGGAGTTTGTTTGTTTAATTGGTATTTACCCTGTCCGTTATTTGCTATGATCTCAGGGTGAATTAATGGGAAACAGCAAGATAATGAAAGGATTTGTAAAAGGGTGAAAGGAAGGAAGGAAGTAGGACCTACCAGCAACACCCACCAACCGCCCGCTAAATGACAAATGACAAGGAGTGATGACTCTATCAAAGAAGACAGAATGACATTACAACCGCGTGATGTTTCGGGTATGATCCTTCATCAGTCGTCAAACGTTGTTTGTTTGATTAAAGTCAACCTCGTCCACCTTTGTAGTGATTTCATTCACCATAATATGTGGCGATTTCAGGGTGAATAAAGAGGTTTGTTCAGTTGAAGTTTACCCCATTCACCATAATATGTGGCGATTTCAGGGTGAATAAAGAGGTTGGTTCAGTTGAAGTTTACCCCATTTCACCATAATATGTGGTGATTTCAGGGTGAATAAAGAGGTTGGTTCAGTTGAAGTTTACCCCATACATCATAATATGTGGTGAAGGGTGAATAAAGAGGTTCGTTTACAAGTACCCCAAAAATAGTGAAGGGAATAAAGCGGTTGCTTTGCAGTTGAAGTTTACCACACATCATAATATGTGGTGATTTCAGGGTGAACAAAGCGGTTCTTTCAGTTGAAGTTTACACCATTCACCATAATATGGGTGAAAGAATAAAGAGGTTGGTTCAGTTGAAGTTTGAAAGATGGGTGAAAGAGTGAAAGAAGAAACAGCAAGATGGAAGAGTTGACAAGTGAAAAAAGAAGGGAAAGAAGTGGAAAAGTATTGCTTGAAACACACAAAGTGAAAGGAAAAAATGAAAGATGGGCGAAAGAGTGAAAGGAAAAATGGGTGAAAATGAGTGAAAGAATGAAAGGAAAGATGATTAAAGATGGATGAAAGAGTGAAAGGATTGAGACGATGAAAGATAGGTGAAAGAGTGAAAGGAAAGATGATGAAAAATGGGTGAAAGAGTGAAAAAAAAAGACAATGAAAGATGGGTGAAAGAGTGAAAGGAAAGACGATGAAAGATGGGTGAAAGATGAAAAACGAAAAATGGGTGAAAGAGTGAAAGGAAAGATGATGAAAGATGGGTGAAAGAGTGAAAGGAGAGATGATGAAAGATGGGTGAAAGAGTGAAAGTAAGACGATGAAAGATGAGTGAAAGAGTGAAAGGATTGAGAGGATGAAAGATGGGTGAAAGAGTGAAAGGAAAGACAATGAAAGATGGGTGAAAGAGTGAAGGAAAGACAATGAAAGATGTGAAAGTGAAAGAGTGAAAGGAAAGACGATGAAAGAGTGAAAAGAAAGAAAACGATGAAAGAGTGAAAGAGTGAAAGGAAAGACGACGAAAGAGTGAAAGAGGAAAGGAAAGACGATGAAAGATGGGGAAAGATGAGGAAAGAATGAAAGATGCGTGAATTTGGGTGTTTCAGTGGAGTTTACCCACACCAACCATATTAATAAAACGCGGTGATCTCAGAGTGAATTAAGAAGGAAAAAAAAAAAGCAAGATGAAAGGCAGGTAAAGTAGAAAAAAAGAGTGACAGGAAAGAAGTAGGACCTGCCATCACCATCCACCAATCACTTACAGAAGTAAGGCAAAAGGAGAGTTGACAAACACGTCATAAAAGGTGATAAGAAGACATGCATCATAACAACAACAACCAAAACGAAAAAACAACAATAATAATAATAATAATAATACTAATAATAATAATACTAATAATTAATAATAATAACAATAATAATAATAATAATAACGATAATGACAATGATAATAATAATAATAATAATAATAATAATAATAATAATAATAATAATAATAAAATAATAATAATAACAATAATAATGAATGGAAAATGTTAAGTCTGTTTCTTTCTACAAAAGAGAACTTATCAAATGGAGGAAACTTTGGGGAAGGACACAAATCATCAAGCACCTACAGAAGCACAAATTAAGAGAAGGAAATGGGGATGGCTTGGACACACCAGAAAAGCAACAGCAAACACAATAACGTGTCTGGCCTAAAATGGAATCCACAAGCGAAGAGAGGCTGAGCGGAGACAAAAAACAACATGGAGGACTAAACATATAAACCAAACATAGAACCTAGAACCAAACAGAGATGATGGCGCAGGACTGAGTGAAGTGGAGAAACCTCCTTGGCGACCTATACCCCACCACAGGGTACAAGGGTTCAAGTCAAGCAAAAGTTAAATGGAGGGGAAAAAGGGAAATAGGCAAAGAGAGAGATTCTGAGCCTAAGAGCTCAAGATGAACGAAGTCTGAGAGCAATGATGAGTTCTAGTCACACACAAAGAAAACAAGAAAAAACCCAACAGAAACAGAAACACATACTAGACAAACAATCAAACGAAACAAAAAGAGATGATTTTCATTGTAAGTCATACTATTTACCTTGAAAACGACTGCGTTCTTGTTTGTGGAGAGCCAATCTCTGGCTCTACAACTGGAGACAAATGTAAAAAAAATGACAACAAATAAATCATTTCTGTTAAGGCTTGTGGTGTGAAGATAGTTCTAAAAGTTATCATATGAGCAAGCATTGATTTTGTTGTAGCTTGCTGTGCCATGTATGAATATAATGAACATGTAGATCTATGTAGGTGTCAATTAAATCACTACAAGCGCGTTGCCTTCATCTCAGAAAAGGCTGGCAAGGGTTTAATTTCTGCTATTAAAAAAATACATAAAAGATAGGATAGGTTTGTTTGTTTCACTGCGATTAACCTAATCCATTGTATTACGAGGTGGCCTAAGAGTGAATTGAGTTTTTGATTTGATTTGATTTGATTTGATTTGATTTGATTTGATTTAATTTACCCACACCCACATTGTGCTCAGACTGCCTTGTAAAAAGTCAAGGGATCTTTAAAATGCACAGAGTGTTGTGATCTGCAAACAGGACCTTCTTTTTATCGTCCGTCTCAATGGGACTAGGTGTCGATCCACCTACCTGGACCAGGGAGGTAGATTTTGCTTGAAAAAACTCGAAATTTGTTTTCAACCATTGGTAGGGTCAAACCCAGTACCTAGACTTCTTAGTCCCCCGAGAAATAGCAAGATGAGAGACAGATATGAACAAATGAAAGGAAAGAAGCAGGACCTACCAATAGCACCAGCCAACCACCTCTATTATCAACAGAAAAGGGAAATCATTTAATACATATGCCCTATAAAAATCCATTTAGATAAGATAGAATAAGATATAAGATAAAATTCACATATGCCCTATAAAAATCCATTTAGATAAGATAAAATAATATATAAGATAAAAATTCCCATATGCCCTATAAAAATCCATTTAGATAAGATAAAATAATATATAAAGATAAAATTCCCATATGCCCTATAAAAATCCATTTATATAAGATAGAATAAGATATAAGATAAAATTCACATACGCCCTATAAAATTCCATTTATATAAGATAGAATAAGATATAAGATAAAATTCACATACGCCCTATAAAATTCCATTTAGATAAGATAGAATAAGATATAAGATATAAAAGTCAGAGTCCCAAATCATGCACATTTCTTCGACATTACACTCTGTTCACTGTCACTCTCCTTTGCTTTCATTCCTATCTTGCTTTCCTCACTACATTACATTGCAATTGAAGAGTAAAAAAAAAAAAAAAACAAAAATGCTAAAACGTGTTCATTAAATTGAACACAAGGTGGTATATGTAAATCATGTGATGTCGGTGGCGAGTAGTTACGCTGTCAGGCTTCATATCATGAGGTACTGGGCTCGAATCCTAGCAAAAGCTATGCCCGACGTTGTGTCACTTGCGAAAGACACTTAACACCCATTTCCTCCGCTCGACCCAAGTGAAGATGCGTACCAGCACTTGCTTGGGAGTAAAAGCCTGCGTGTCCAGGAGGTGATTAATATATTATAACCTGTGCCGTTTCACATTATAAAGCGTAGAAGGATTCGAAATTTTAAACAACAATTATCATTATTGAAGTGGCTCTCCATTATGAAAGGAGTGACTGTGTGGCCTAATGGTTAGACCACGGGATTTTGGATCATAACGCCTTGGGTTCGAATCTTGCCAGTGCTAGGTCTGACACTGTGTCCCTCGGGAAAGACACTTAACACGTATTTTCCCACTCACCCCAAATGCAAAAAAAGAGATATATATATATATATATATGTACATACACACACACACACACATATGTATATAGCATGCATACACAACATACACTCACAAACTACATACACAACATCTCGTACATATACATGCAGACCATAACACAAAACACACACACATCATACACAGGTAACACACATATATATACAGAACACACACACATGCACAAACACACATACTCTGCATGCTAAATGCGCAAGCCAATGGTGAGTTAAAAACTATAATTTGTGCTGTACAAAAAAATAGACATAACGCGTCCACATTTAAAAGAAGAAAAGAAGATATAAAATAAGACTACTAAAAAAAAAAAGCAAGGAAGAAAGAAAAGAACGTCAAAGCAACGAAACAAAACAAAAAACAAAAAATACAAAACAACTAAGCCTGTGTCGTAAGATATTAAAACACATACACAATTTTCTTTTAAAAGAAGTGCCAAAAACATGAAACAGCTACAATAAAAAAAAAAAAAGGAGTGCCAAAACCAAAAATAACATGAAATAGTTACAACAACAAAAAAAGATTTGCCAAAACCAGTAATAATATGAAACAGTTACAATAAAAAAAAAGAAGTGCCAAAACCAATAATAACATGAAACATTTACAATGAAAGAACACAGAGCCAGAAATAAAGTAAACATTTTCTATAAAGCTATAGATGGCTTTGGTGGCCGAGCACTTAGGCTGCCAGACTGGGGATCATGAGGTCCCAAGTTTGAATCCTAGCAAAGCCAGGTCCGACGTTGTGTTCCTTTGGGAAAAACAATTAACATGCATTTTTCCCCACTCTACCCAGGTGCAAATGGGTACAAGCACTAGCTTGGGAGTAAAAGCCTGCATCAGACTAGTGTCCTGGCCAGGAGGTGATTATTGTCACGAGTTCCGCTTCACGTTATAGAAACCGAGATAACCTCCGGCTCTATAGGCCTTAGAGGCATTGAAGGAGCTTTACTATAGATGGCCAAACGTCAATCCCATTAGATGAGCTTAAACTTAATACAAGAACAAATAACATTAGTAGGCTTCTCAAACATACGTGGTCCCATCTTCAAATTGTTGATTGTCACCTGCGCTCACTTTACCTCGGTACAATGAGAATATGAAACAGAGTGCCAACAACAGTAAAACTTAACTGTAGCCCATGCTAACAAATATAAAACTTAACTGTAGCCCATGCTAACAAATATATAACTTAACTGTAGCCCATGCTAACAAATATAAAACTTAACTGTAGCCCATGCTAACAAATATAAAACTTAACTGTAGCCCATGCTAACAAATATAAAACTTAACTGTAGCCCATGCTAACAAATATAAAACTTAACATGTAGCTCATGCTAACAAATATAAAACTTAACTGTAGCCCATGCTAACAAATATAAAACTTAACTGTAGCCCATGCTAACAAATATAAAACTGAACTGTAGCCCATGCTAACAAATATAAAACTTAACTGTAGCCCATGCTAACAAATATAAAACTTAACTGTAGCCCATGCTAACAAATATAAAACTTAACATGTAGCGCCTGTCAACAAATATAAAACTTAACATGTAGCGCCTGTCAACAAATATAAAACTTAACATGTAGCGCCTGTCAACAAATATAAAACTTAACAGGTAGAGCCTGCCAACAAATATAAAACTTAACAGGTAGCGCCTGCCAACAAATATAAAACTTAACAGGTAGCCCCTGCCAACAAATATAAAACTTAACAGGTAGCGCCTGCCAACAAATATAAAACTTAACAGGTAGCGCCTGCCAACAAATATAAAACTTAACAGGTAGTGCCTGCCAACTGCCAACAAATATAACACTTTACAGATAGCACCTGCCAACAAATATAAAACTTAATGCATACATAGCTGCCAACCTTTTTTGTAAATCATTAAAAAGTTGCTGACTGCGCAAATGAATTCTAACTTGCACGTTGGTAATTTAACTTGATTAACTCCCTTTAAGCTAAATAAGAAGAAGTCCGCCCATCGCTGGCCTGTCTGGCAAAGTGAACGGTAGTTTTGCAAATGCAAAATGGCGTGTCCAGACTTTCATACCGATCTCTCTGAGTCGCTGCTATTAACTTAGGAATTAAAAAAATGAAATAAAAATACACTTCACCCTCATATACGTACTTTTCAAGGTAAATACAGACTTACGGACTCAAAGCCCCCAAAAAACATACTTAGTACGTATTTCATGTACTGGTTGGCAGCTATGTACATATAGTAGCACCTGCCAACAAAAATAAAACTTAATAGTAGCACATGCAACAAATATAAATTTTATATTAGCACATGTCAACAAATATAAAACTTAATAGTAGCACATGCAACAAATATAAAACTTTATATTAGCACATGTCAATAAATATAAAACTTTAAATGGCACATGCCAACACATATAAAACTTTAAATTGGCATATGCCAACAAATGTAAAACTTTATATCAGCATATGCCAACAAATAAAAAACTATGTATTAGCCCATGCCAACAAATATAAAACTTTATATCAGCATATGCCAACAAATAAAAAACTATGTATTAGCCCATGCCAACAAATTTAAAGCTTTATATCAGCATATGCCAACAAATAAAAAACTTTATATTAGTAAATGCCAACAAATTAAAAAAAACTTTGTATTAGCACATGCTAACAAATTAAAAACTTTATATCAGCGCATGCCAACGAATAATAAATTTAAGAGCCACATCAAAGGTTTTAAAACAAAACAACATCCATCACTTTAAAATCAAAAATGTGATTAACCAAAATTAAATTCAAAACAATGCACATTGACTGAGAATTGTCAAGAACTGAGTTAAGAAAAAAACTGTGAAAGAAAAGAAGAAAAGAAGAAAAAAGAAGCAAAAACAACCCAAAGCAAATAAAACAGGGGAAGATAATCTTTATCGACGACATATTAATATACATTAATATTCTAGCCTCCTTTACATATGACTTTCCTGCATGTAGTGTGAATAAACTAAATGATAATATAACGTATTGTATCCTATATAATAGTGAAGATATTTTCCCCCCGTTCAATTACACTAAATCTTTTTTTTTTTAAATAGGTCAAAAGTCAATAAGACACCAGCTGATAAATAAAAAAGTAAAATGTTTTTAAAAGAAAGAGGGAGTGAAAAACCTGAAAAGAAACAAAACCTCAAAGGCCAACCAAAGGCCAACCAAAGGCCAACCAAAGGCCAACCAAAGGTCAACCAAAGGCCAACCAAAGGCCAACCATGGTTGGTGTAACCATAGCAAAAAAGAAACAAAAGACAAACGGCAAAGAAATTGTAAAAAAATCATACACAGTAGTCGCTGGATAAACGCACACACCCTTTGGGCGCAGTAAAAAGTGTGTTTTTATGCATATCGTGTGTTTGTGGGGAGGACACTTTTATTACACAGTAAAAATTCGGTCAGCAGAATGTAGGCGTGTGTTTATTGCAGAGTTTGCTTTTTATGACGTGTGCTTTTATCCATGTGACTACTGTACATGTAATAAGAAACCACGTGGATAAGAAACTAAGTGAAGTGAACACCGAGAGCCTACTAAGTAAACGACGCCATTCAGCAGCGTAACCATCCACCTACCACCTGAGTTGTGTAGCCTCTGTTGAAGTACGCATTGTACTCTGTAGGATAGGAAGCAAATGTCATTAATAATAACACACAGCAACAATTACAAAAAAAGGATTGGGCAAAAGGGGCCATTCGGCAAGTAACTGGTACATAATATCATGTAAAGATCAGGGGGAGGGGATGGGGAGGGAAATGGATATTGGAACCAGGAATGTTCACACCGAGGCCACGGCCAAAGGAAGAATGGTAGCCGTTTGCGCCGACAGTAGAGGAGGCGTGTCCATCCAAAAACAGTAGGACACAACACGTTCCTCACTTACATCTACAAACAGTTAGGCAAGGGACCCCCATTCAGTAATGTGTTACCTATAAAGTAAAGCAAAAGCAAGTCCTAGTGCTTAGCACTAGCAGGGTACAGTGTAGGTGTAACCAGGGAGTAACGTCTTAATTTTTCTGGGCATGCATGCGGCATTGAGAAAGACACTAGATGGACAACAAGATGTACAAAGTGGTGGCCAAGAAATGGACACAAGAACCGTGGGAAAAGCAGCAACAAGATGGCATGAGGACATAAGAAAGCACATGGGCGAAACGCGGCCGAAGGAGGCAGTGAACGGAACCCACTGAAAGGCATCTGTGGAATGTTACATCCTTCAGTCAATGGCCTTATCATCATCGTCATCATCATTATCATCATCTGGCGTTAAGTGGCAATTTGCCATTTAACTTTGGTGAGTCTAATAATAGACATAGCCAGCCATTCGCTGTAGCATTGACAAGAGGGAAAACAATACATGTCCGGATTCATGGAAGTCGGACAATCTATCAACTTAGCTAGCAGGGTCACTTGAGGAATTCATACAATTATAACCTCCGGTTTGATTGATCGATTAATTGAAATTTACCCCGTTCACCAAATGCGGTGATCTCAGGGTAAATTTAGAGGAAATAGCAACGGTGAAAGAGTGAATGGAAATGAAAAGAAATCTCTCAGCAGTGCCCGCTAACCGCCAACCCAATAACCGATTGAGGAAAAGAAATAAGACACATACATAATAACATGTAGAGGTGTGAGTGTCCCATTAAGTGAGAAAGCGGATAGCAACTAGGGTAGTGTGCTATGATGTGGCTCCTAGTTTTGGCATCTTCTCCCTTGTTTGTGATCAAATTATAAAAGCCACGTGCACTACCTCAAGGCTGTAATATTGAATTACACATATAGTTCTAAGTACATTTTGTTTGTTTGTTTATTTGTTTATTTCATTGAAATTTACCCCGTCCACAATATAAGTGATCTGAGGGTGAATTCAAAGGAAAAAGAAAAGATCAAATGAAAGACATATTAATGTAAAAGACTGAAAGGAAAGAAGTAGGACCTACCAGTAGAACCCCTCCCAACCGTCCATGCATGGGTGAAATTCTTCAATGGGCGAGATTGAGCCATATAAGCGTTAAAAACGGAAACAAACAAAAATGAGACAAAAAGCAGTGTATGATAAGCCTTAATACGAGCAGAGTCCAATAGAAGGCTGTGTGTTAAGATAAGAATAAGAGAGAGACAAGCAAGATTTTTTTGGACATCAAATGAGAGAGAGAGAGCTGAAAAGAAAATATAGTTATAACAGGGAAGATCAACGGAGAGAAAAACAGGGGAAAGCAACGAGTTTAAAATATAGACGGAATAACGGCATGGTTGTTTCGAATAAATAATGCTGAATTGATACACACTGTGAGAGACAGAAAAGTGTACAGAGACATGACTGACTGCCAACATTTACGCCAAGGCCAAGGTGCCTGAAGAAAAAGAAGTGTATGACAGTGTAAACATCGCCCCAAAGGGACAATACAGAAAAGGCATATTATATTGTCACATATATATATATATATATATATATATATATATATATATATTCCACAATAAAGGCTCCAAACTATGAATCTCTGCTACGGATACCTATCTATAATTGCTTGTCAATAACGACAGGTGGTAATCAGACGCTCTAATGGTTGGACAGGAAAAAAGACAAAACAGCTATCGCATGCAATAATGACACTTTGCTTATATGTATGTATAGTGTAGAAGTGGTTGCATGAAAAATGCTCATCATCCAATGCATAAAAGAAAGGTGCTTTAGGAAGAGATATAAAAGACAATAATAATAATAATAATAATAATAATAATAATAATAATAATAATAATAATAATAATAATAATAATAATAATAATAATAATAATAATAGTAATAATAATAATAATAATAATAATAATAATAATAATAATAATAATAGTAAAATAAACAATTAAGTATCTTAGAAAATAATAATCTTGATTTGGAAAAATGGATTTTAGTATGTTTCAAAATTGTAAATCATTCAACTAAATTAAGATCATTTGCCAAAGGGCCATGAGAAAGAGTTTATTAATAGCCACAGCTATAACACACTGGGAGGTAGAGTGGGAACTGATAAAGAAAAAAAGAAAGTAATAACTATATAAATGCAAGGATAGTGACATTAAATAATATTAAAGCCCCATAGGAACAAAGACTTAAAGGAGCATAGTTAGCTTGGTTGGTGGTGCGCTTTCTTTTCATGGTGAGCCGATGGATGTCGACACAGAGGTTGGGTCCAATCCTCATGGTGGCCAAGTTGTTTTCTGTCTATTTCTTGTATAATTTTGTCTCATCTTTGTTCCTATGGGTCTTTAATATTATCATGTCATTTTATCCTTCAATTTCGACATGCCCCTTTCATTGTTTGTCTTTACACATAAATGCAAATGTACAATTGAACGTCAATTTAAAACTGTTTGATTATCTCTTGTTTCATTTTTCAACCGTAAACGGGTCTCGAACCCAGCACCTATTACACATAAATGCAAATGTACAATTGAAGGCGTCAATTTAAAACGGTTGTAAACGTGATGCATTTTCATCCTGAACACACTATTCAGGAAGCATGATTTCCTTTTATTTCCTAGGATTATCTCTTGTTTCATTTTTCAACCGTAAACGGGTCTCGAACCCAGCACCTATTGGTTGAGAGGCCAACACCTTGCCTTTGGACTACCGAGTCCCCCTTGTCAAGAGCAGCATCACTTTAAGGTAATATACTTATTCATGAATATCCATCTAGATACTTACAAGACAAGACTAGCGAGCACCAAAGATAAAGGCAGGCGACATTGCTTATTACTGCCACGCTAGTGCTTGTACCGATTGGCATCTGGGAAGAGTCCCTAGTCTGACACAACTTATTACTCTCATTCTAGTGCTTGTACATTGGCATCTGGGAAGAGTCCCTAGTCTGACACAACTTATTACTCTCATTCTAGTGTTTGTACCGATTGGCATCTGGGAAGAGTCCCTAGTCTGACACAACTTATTACTCTCATTCTAGTGTTTGTACCGATTGGCATCTGGGAAGAGTCCCTAGTCTGACACAACTTATTACTCTCATTCTAGTGTTTGTACCGATTGGCATCTGGGAAGAGTCCCTAGTCTGACACAACTTATTACTGCCACGCTAGTGTTTGTACCGATTGGCATCTGGGAAGAGTCCCTAGTCTGACACAACTTATTACTCTCATTCTAGTGTTTGTACCGATTGGCATCTGGGAAGAGTCCCTAGTCTGACACAACTTATTACTCTCATTCTTATTACTCATTCTGTGCTTGTACCGATTGGCATCTGGGAAGAGTCCCTAGTCTGACACAACTTATTACTCTCATTCTAGTGCTTGTACCGATTGGCATCTGGGAAGAGTCCTAGTCTGACACAACTTATTACTCTCATTCTAGTGCTTGTACCGATTGGCATCTGGGAAGAGTCCCTAGTCTGACACAACTTATTACTCTCATTCTAGTGTTTGTACCGATTGGCATCTGGGAAGAGTCCCTAGTCTGACACAACTTATTACTCTCATTCTAGTGTTTGTACCGATTGGCATCTGGGAAGAGTCCCTAGTCTGACACAACTTATTACTCTCATTCTAGTGCTTGTACCGATTGGCATCTGGGAAGAGTCCCTAGTCGACACAACTTATTACTCTCATTCTAGTGCTTGTACCGATTGGCATCTGGGAAGAGTCCCTAGTCTGACACAACTTATTACTCTCATTCTAGTGCTTGTCGATTGGCATCTGGGAAGAGTCCCTAGTGACACAACTTATTACTGTACATTCTAGTGTTTGTACCGCATCTGGGAAGAGTCCCTAGTCTGACACAACTTATTACTGCCACGCTAGTGTTTGTACCGATTGGCATCTGGGAAGAGTCCCTAGTCTGACACAACTTATTACTCCCATTCTAGTGTTTGTACCGATTGGCATCTGGGAAGAGTCCCTAGTCTGACACAACTTATTACTGCCACGCTAGTGTTTGTACCGATTGGCATCTGGGAAGAGTCCCTAGTCTGACACAACTTATTACTCTCATTCTAGTGTTTGTACCGATTGGCATCTGGGAAGAGTCCCTAGTCTGACACAACTTATTACTGCCACGCTAGTGTTTGTACCGATTGGCATTTGGGAAGAGCGGGGGAAATTGTGTGTTGAGTGTCTTTCCCAAGGAACACAACGTCGGACCTGGGTTTACTAGGATTCGAAGTCAGGACCTCATGATCCCTAGTCTGACAGCCTAACCGTTCAGCCACCGACGCCGTATTTGACAGAAGTGTTAACATGAAAAGACTTTCTCTAACGGGTAGAAATGAACATAGTTTCTAAAAGTGTCTTTAAAACATCAATTGTAGATAATATGTTTATCAACACTGACATTTTGACCATTAGGGAAATGTTCATCGATTTATATAAAAAGAAGAGAGATAGATGAAAGTAAAAATTTGACATGCACATATTTTAATTAGAGAGGTCGCAATATTCCAATCAGGATTAGTTTCTTTTACAGCAACTTTTGACTATTTCACTGTGTCAAATCATGGAGAGGTTGCAATATTCCAATCAGATTATTAGTCAAGTCTTGATAATCATAAAATAAAAACCCACCCAAAAATAAGACCAATTGATTAGTTGATTGATTGGTTGGTTTGCACCCTCTCCACGATATAAGGGGTCATCTCAAGAGTTGGCTACTCTGTCTGCTGTTTTACGGCAGCATGGATCATCCTCTATAATTTTAAAATGTCAAAAGCTTTAATAATAATATTGACTTGACTTAACAACTTCCACTGATGAGGTCACCGGATCTCACAGCCTGGGCTGCTTTCCTTCTCTTTGTGATGACTGTCTGTCACTCTCTAACCGTTGTGTGCTTTTCCCCGTAACTTTTGGAACTGTTCTGCTAATGTGAGTTGCAAGGCGTTGTCTTTAACTTTCTTTAGTTTCTTAATAGATATAATTGTTTTTTGTTTTCTTTTTTTAAATGAGGTGAGTTATTTCAAACATATTTTACTGGATGCTCTAAAACTGGTGATACAGGTCGACCTATTTAAAAACATCTGAAAATCTATTTAAAGTTTGACTTCAGGAAATTGGATAATGGACTTCTTTTTTTTTATAGAAATATTTCGGTCGAGTACCAACCAGATCTGAGCACTCTAGTACTAAAAATTGTTTTTAAAACCCAACCCTCAACACGAAACATGAGGAGACAAAAGAGAGAGATTTGAATAGCATGCCCAGGAGATTTCTGGAAATTTCTAGCGAAGCGGCTTGGGGCTAAGGGCTGAAATAAAACCATGCCATTCATTCAAATAAAAATAAGGAGGAACGTTCATAGCTGCCAACGTTTCGATATATAAATAAACAGACCCTGACTCACACAAATAATTCAAACTTGCATTGATGCCCCTTATAATCCAGAAAACGTAAATCAACTTACCATGAGTAAACTTTCCTTTTAACTTAAGTATAATAATAAATTTCAGTGCATACGCTTAATCTTGTCTTTACAGATAAGGATAAAGGTGTGTTCATAGTCTTGTATCGACACACAAGTGCAGGCTCACCGACAACATCATTTATCCCCCCTCCCCCTCCCCCAGCAGGCCATTTCATTTAAAATCCTTCTCAACTCCCTGGGGGGTGGAGCATACAATACATCAACCTGTTAGGCGCTTCATACTAACTCTCTGACAAAATCTTTCTCTATCTATTACTGTGTATTCATTCACACGTGAGTCAAGTGAGGAAAACAGAGTAACGTTGGGACAAAAAACCCCACCTCTACCGGCCATGGAGTTTGAACCAGCGTCGTCACGATTACAAACTCACACCACTAGGCGTCCGCTACAATACGTCTGTATTATTACACATTGTTCATATCTCACGAGTCAAACTTTGTGTCCAAGGAAATGACCAATGAGAAATTATGTGTAAAACACCTGTGCAGATGTACGTCAGTCAGTTTAGGGCTCCGTTTGAAGGACCACAAAAATGGCTACCTTTGCTGCCTACTCTTTCTTGTCTTTACTTTTGTTTCAATTTGAGTTTCAACAAATCTAAATTAAGACTTTCAAACTTTCAGTTATTTAAACATTTTCAGGGTTAAAATCCACTTGATGAACTCAAAGAGCCAACCCAAATCCCCCCTCCCCCGCCCATTCCATCCCCCCCCCCCAAGCCTGTGCTAAATACGTTAGAATCCCATTCAGGTTGGCAGCTATGAATTTGACATGCACAGCTAAACCATTGATGCTATCCGGGTTAGTCATTGGAAAAAAAAAAAGGAAAAACAAGATGGAAATCTTACATGACAGTATGGAGACTTTTCGTTTGTCTGTTCTCATTTCATTTCATCAAATGACACAAAAGAAGAAAAAAAAATTAATAACAAATAATCAATGTTCGTAGACTTGCAACTCATATAATCAACAGCAGTATAGCATTATATAATATGACATATGACATGACAGTTTCTTCTCAAGGTAAGTGAATCGGTTTATTCAAAATTTCAAAATAACGTATGTTTTGATTTCATTGTGACCTTACATCATCCACAACTAAAGTGACCTTTGGGGTGGAGGAGAGGGGGTGGGGAACTTGGTCGGATTTTCTTTCTTCCCAGACTGCCCTGCAAACAGCCAAGGAATCTTGAACGCGTGGTGCACAGAGTGTTGTAATCTGCACACGGGTCTTCCTTTTTATAGTCAGTCTCTAAAGGGACTAGGTTTCCATCCAATTACCTGGACTGTGGGGGGGGGGGGGGTTACTCAAAAAGACTTGAGAAACCTTTATCAACCTTCGGGGACTGGACCCATGAACGTTTGGTTGAGCGGCTGATACCTTGCCTCCTGGACCAACGAGTCTCGAATTTGAAGGAATTAGACGAGTTTATTCCTTGTTCGTGAATGACTTTATCAGCCCAACGTCAATTTTCTGACATTTCTTCACAGGCATACACAAACTAGACCGCCAGTCCCCTTCCAACCCCTCTCAATGATCAACCCTCAAAATTGTCAAACAAATG
>JAXRKP010000744.1:105000-140000 GCA_037039925.1 Doris montereyensis
GAGAAAGACAGTGAGTTCTTCTTTTTTCTCGCTCAACCTAGGTGCAAATGGTAGCAGCATCAACTGGGTGTAAAGTCTGGCATCCCATCCAGAAGGCAACCTGTCATCGCGTGTTAACTTCACACTATAGTATCAGGATGAGCCCGCAGCTCTGCGTACAAAGTTCTCTCAAGGTCATCACTGCCCATAGAGCTAGAGCTCATCTGATTTCTATACAGCGTGAAGCCCAGCAAGTGATAATAAATTGCCTCCTGAACAGGAAACTAGTCTGACGCAAGGTTTACTCCCAAGCCAGTGCTTGTACCGGACACCTGGGCCAGTGAGGGGAAAATGCGTGTTAGGTGTCTTTCCCAAGGAACACAACGTCGGACCTAGTGTTGCTAGGATTTGAGCCTAGTACCTCATGTGCCTGTGACTGTCTGGCAGCCTTAAAAATCGGCCACTGGTGCCATGGGGATCGTAAAGATGAAAGACACAAGTGTGGTGGCATTCTAATTACCTTGTTGAACACGTTGTCATGTTGGATGGGACAGAGATGAGTCCCCAGTCGGATGACCCTTCAACTTTGAACTGTACTTCATAGGTTGAGATTTCACTAGTTATCTGCCTCAGGTGTCAAAGGCTGGAAAGTAAGACAGTGATTTAAACTCAAGGATCTACTGTTTGAGAGTCCAGAATATTTTCCACGAGAGTGTCAAAAATAAATTAATCATGTTGCATGACAGAAAACAACTAATGAGGTAAAAGTTTGAAAAGGAAAAGGAATTTATGAACGGTCATTATAATGCAAAAAGCTTTCTTTTTTAAAAAAAAGTCAAGGTAATGATAATAAGAACAGTTAAAAATAGAAACAATAACGAAAGCTCATTATAATACAAACATGTTAAGACAAAGGGAATAAAAAGGTAATGATAATACAGTCACCACTCCTTAGTGTCACCGAGTTAGTTCCTTGTCTCTCTGTCTGTGATGCTATCTATAGTGTGACGGTATCTATGTGTGTGTGTGTGTTATTTCTGCACTGCCAGCCTGGTTCTTTGCTTCTACAAAAAAAATCTGTCTAATCGTATGTTGTAAACTTAAGTACTTAACCAACCCTCCAGTCTTCCTCTAATTCAAAACGACTATTGTTTAGCGCACCTAAGACTCATAAAAAGTTCTGACCAAACCTGCTTTCCTCAGCAGAGGTTGCTTAAGAGTCTAGAGGAATGGTCAACTTTGTCTGCTGTCTAACAGACATGTGTGAATTGGTTGTCTCCTCTTGCACTTGCACAAGAGTTATCAGCTTGAATTATTTGCCCCTTTGCTGTGAAGTCCAGACAGCACAAGCGTCATACCAGCCATAAAAATGTGTAACATGTGTACCAGTATTCGTTGGTCTCGTGAAAGAATTTGTTCCTGACGTCAAATTTAGAGCCGAATCGGGAATTAGTCTTCTCATCGTACCAAGGCCCCGATGAAGCTAAATAAAACCCTCGTGACACTATCCAGTGACTTTTGTACATATTTTTGTTTGTTGTTACAGCCATTCTATAACCGAAGCGTTCCGCTGTCCACCGTGATATTAAGTGGTGGCGACTGTAATAACAAGTGAAAACTCTGGGTCAATGAAAACAAGAAGAGGTCCAACCTTCCACGAAAGCCTTATCACAGTTGCAGACAGGGCCTGGCCTTCTAGATTCCGTGGCACTGTAACTGGAGCTGTGAGACAGACAAAAAGACACACATACACGCACACATTTGTATTGCCCAATTGTGTCTTTTCCTCTTCTTATATAAATCAATAGATAGATAGATAGATAGATAGATAGATAGATAGAAAGATAGATAGATAGATAGATAGATAGATAGATAGATAGATAGATAGATAGATAGATAGATAGATAGATAATTATGAATGTACAAAACATACAATACTAACACTTGTTCTTTTTACAATTGTTAATTTTAACGCTGTTTCCAGAAAATCATTCTCTTGTCACCCTGTGTTCATTAAAAACGATCGCAATAAATCGTTAGAGATAGATGATGACTTGACATGGAACGGTGACGTTAAAGCAAAAGAAATATCGATGAACTTTAAATATCAGTCAGGTTTTATCCATAGAGTTTAACCTCAAACACAACATGCTTTTTCCACCTCATTTGTGAAGTTGGCACGTCTTCTTTACTATCCTTTAAAAATCACAATTTTATATCATTTCTAACATTTTAAAAAGCAATGGGGATAAAAAAAAAACTTTTCAAACTACATTGTGTCTAATGCTTTACTTTACATTAAAAATAAACTTTCTTTTACTTTTTATATGTACGTTTATCAGTCTTATACTAAGAAATATGAATGGAAAATTCGCGATTTTTTTCTTTCCTTTTTCTTTAATTAAAAACTATGCAGAAGGTAGGAGGATTGACAGAAATAAAAGAACATCTTTTCTAATTAAAAACTATGCAGAAGGTAGGAGGATTGGCAGAAATATAAAGAAGAACATTCACCTATTGGCAGAGTTCTGAACATCTCCGCACTGACTCAGGACCTTTGCCTACAGGGTTCTGCCCAGCGATCACGACACCGTAACGTCGCCATGGATGCAGGCCACGGATTGTCAACGCGTCACGCTGGTGTTGGTTTTTGATTGGCTGATTATTACCTTGAGTCGCTGTCAACATCTGACATAGTAGTGTGTTACAGGTCCGTTCTGGGCTGCTGGGAATTTCCGAGTAAAACGTTTAATAAAAACAAAAAAAGCAACCTATTCAGAAATGAATAAAAGGATTTAAAAAATGGACAATGCAGGCTCATCAACTTTACATCAATAATTGTTACAGGCCATTTCATTTAAAGTCCTTTCTCAACTCCTCTAGGGAAGGTACAACACAGCTGACTGTTAGGGGTTTCCTAATGACGCTCTGACAAAACCTCTTCCTGCTATTAGCCAGATGCTTTATAATAACGAAACTGGTGATAAAATGAAATAAAACATCTTTTTTCAGGGTACCTACTGACTACATAAAAAACGGAATAATAAAACAAAAACACATTCCTCTTTCACACTACTCAGGAAAACTCTTTGAACATGCCTCAGTGTGTCCTCTTTGATTTGTGACCACATGCCTCAGTGTGTCCTCTTTAGATTTGTGACCGCATGCCTCAGTGTGTCCTCTTTGATTTGTGACCACATGCCTCAGTGTGTCCTCTTTGATTTGTGACCACATGCCTCAGTGTGTCCTCTTTGATTTGTGACCACATGCCTCAGTGTGTCCTCTTTGATTTGTGACCACATGCCTCAGTGTGTCTCTTTGCTCTGTAACCGCTCGCCCTCAGGAAACTGTGATCTACCAGCTTGAGAATGCAAAAAAAAAGTAAAGCTCCTTCCAAAGCCATTCCACGCATCCCATAGAGCCGAAAAAATGCTTATCCATGAGATCCTTCCTATAACATGATGTGGAACAGGTGACAAATTTAAGTCCTGGACAGGACATTAGTCTGATGGCAAATGTTTTACTCCCAAGCCAGCGCTTGTACCCATTTTGCACGTGGAAATGGGGGAAGATGGTGATGAAGTGTCTTTCCTGATAATGATAATTGTGAGGCTTGGCTTTGCCAGGATGGACCTCAATCCTCAATCCGGTGCGTCACTAGCTTTCAAGAATGATTACCAACGTAAAGAGACTCTCCATGCCTACAAATCAAGAAACGTCCACGCATCCCAGTGATTAAAAATAATACCTCCCAATGAGATCCTGACTGAAAGATAGCTCCAATCACGGCTTTCAGATCCTGACTGGGAAGAACTGCTGCTGTACACATTTGAAAGATAGCGACAAATTTGGAAAAAACAAGGGAGGGGAAAACGAAACTTAAGATTTGATGGAGTTTAAAATGCTTAAAATTCCTAGTGATGATGGTGACGATAACATGTGATGATGATGATGACGATGATGATGATGATGATATGAACAGTGATAATATTTGGTGATGACTCTGCTGTTTTTGTAAAATGCTGCATAGCATGCCATGTTGGATAATGATAATTGTGAGGCCATTGGCATTGGTGATGATCATCATGACATTGATTATGATGCTGATGATGATGATGGTGGTGGTGGTCATGGTGATGACGACAGCTGTGAAGGTATTTCAATTGCTATCTGCATACTGCAAACTTTTAAACTCAAGGAACTCATGAAACAGCTTAAAGACTACGGGGTAATGTACACAAAGGATTGGCCTCGCCCTGAAAAAAGAGAGCACACTACCATCCATGCTAACTAAATACAGTAAGCACATGGTTTATGATGGGTGCCAACGTGAACGTTGCGGGTTCCATTCTGTCTGGTGCCCCCAAAGACTTTTTCTGTGTATTCTTTTGCACAGTGTGTAGTCTCCGCCAAATTGCACGCCACCAAAATGCACAATGCGTCATATTTGTCATAATGCACGATTTTTTCATGTAATCAAATTTTACAACGTTGATTCACCTCTCAAAAAATGCAACAACGGCTGGCTCGCAAAATGCAACAGATTTTTAGTAAGTCTGTCTTCAATTAGTTGCATTTAAGGAGTCAATTCCTGTGAAAATAACCGTAATAACCTCTTCTCACCTCTGTTATGCATGTCTGTGTGTGTGAGTGAGTGTGTGTGTGAGAGAGACATCTAGATCTTAACCAAGTACTCTCAACTAGTCTTAGCTGTCTCAGCTCTGATCACCCTTACCCTCCCCTTCCTCCCTCACTGAATAGGTCTGCAAGGCAGACAGACAGTACGATCGTCTCTCTCTATTTGATAATGGTGAGAAAATCTGAGAAGGGCCTTGTGCCACTATTACCCACGGAGATCGCATTCTGTATGAAACGCGAGTCAACCAAAAAAAAAAAGCCACTGTTGCTGAATGTCTTCACAATCAACACCCCGTTGCTGTAGTCTTGAGCGAGAGAAAAAATGTAACAGATCTATGAGAAGGCCTGTTGGATCTTGTCCTCAAACCAAACAATAATAAACAAAAACAAAAAAAGAGAGTGTACAATGTACATGTATTTCCAAACAAGAATGGCAATGTAAATACACAGTAATGGGTTGTGGACTTTGACCCCCCCCCCCCTAAATTGCACCTTCGCCCAAAGTCCAAGGCTTTCTTGTCACTCGTGGACCGTGCATTTTGTGCGGAGACTACTGTTACTGTATTTGTTGGATTTTTGCTTCAATACTTATGTCATGTCCTTATTCACCTCATAAAGAGATGCAGCTCCTTTGAATAGCACCTCTGTAGGTAGATCTCAATCGTTAACAGATGAGAAAAGGAAAATATGAGGAGATGAAAAGTAAGAACAACACGAAAAGAAGACGGAATGAAGAGTCAATAGCGTGAGAACAAGTTTATAGGGGTTAAAAGTTAAAAACTTCCATCATCTGTTATCCACTTACCCGTCATATCTGTCTGGAAAGTGTACAAGGGGAGTAATCACCCCACATCTCTAAAGCCTTCATGCACGGTTGCTGCCCTCACTTTAGCCTCATACTTAAAGAAAGGCCTTAAAGAGTCCAGCTCATATTCTTGTGTTGGAATCACTACATCAGATATGTTGACTGAGATAAAGTCTGGAAAAGCAAGAATAATTACAGTAAAGTTTAATCTTATACAAGAATGATTCTTTTGTTGTCACAATAATAATGAAAAGTTGATTAAAAAAAACAAAAAAAGGAAACTAAAATTCCTTCCAAGGGTCTTTTGGAGAGTAAAATTTCGATTGATATGACTTAATCCATAGTTACATCAGTATGTTAGAAAGAAAACTATGTAACCAAAAGGAAAACGTGCAACCGAGTCTGTAGTTACATCAGTGTTTTAGAAAATAAAATGAGCAACCAAATCTGTAGTCAAATCTGTATTTTAGAAAGTAACTTATGAAACCAAATCTATAGTCAAATCTGTATTTTAGAAAGTAAAATGTGCAACCTAATCTGTAGTCAAATCAGTATGTTAGACAGTAAAATGAGCAACCAAATCTATAGTCAAATCATCATCTTAGAAAGTAAAATGAGCAACCAAATCTATAGTGATTCCTGTAGTCAAATCCGTATTTTAGAAAGTAAAATGAACAACCAAATCTTTAGTCAAATCAGTATTTTAGAAAGTAAAATGAACAACCAAATCTGTAGTCAAATCAGTATTTTAGAAATTAAAATGAGCAACTAAATCTGTAGTCAAATCAGTATTTTAGAAATTAAAATGAACAACCAAATCTGTAGTCAAATCAGTATTTTAGAAATTAAAATGAACAACCAAATCTTTAGTCAAATCAGTATTTTAGAAAGTAAAGGGAGCAACCAAATATGTAGTCAAATCAGTATTTTAGAAAGTAAAATGAGCAACCAAATATTTAGTCAAATCAGTATTTTAGAAAGTAAAATGAGCAACCAAATATGTAGTCAAATCAGTATTTTAGAAAGTAAAATGAGCAACTTTAGTTAAATCAAATATGTAAACTTGGTACTTTCTAAAGTAAAACGTATACCCAAAGTCACATCAGTATTGTAGTAAGTAAAAGCTGTAACCAAATGGACCTCAATCTTCACATGAAGAATAAACTCAGTATGTTACAGCTATACATTCATTAGGGAAACAGGGAGTAGTCTATGGTAGCTCTTCTTGTTTTTTTTCACTAGAGTTTACCGTGTTCATCATGTGCAGTTATCTCAGGCTTAAGTTATAGTAGGAAATATATAGCAAAATGAAAGACATGAATGAAAGAGAGGAAAGAAGCAGATTCTAACACCCCGCCCCCCCCTCCCCCAAATCTATGATATCTACTTAAAGCAGACCTACCAAAATCAAAATGTCTCAATCAGTACAATGTCTTTTAGTAGTCTGAGACAAAATTCATAATGTTCTTGACGCATGCGTTCGTCTCTGACCAAGGGAAATTATAGAAACAACCCAGCGCCCTAGAATTCCAACAAATCTAAGCAGATTTCTTTAAAATTTAAGGCAAATTTTCTTCAGTAAAATTACCTCCAAAATTTTGCCTACCTAAAGAATAATTTGTGTCGAGTATTTCATGTCAAATTTAGCGCCAGAAATCAGGGGGAAAAAAGTGCTAAGCTGGTAACAAAAAGAAAAGTATCAAAGGACAAGGAAAAAGTGTAATCCCATGACTTGAATTGTATTTTTATTATAACGCTGAGCAAATTTCCAACTGACTGCAAATCCTGTGAAGACGTTTGATATGTCTCATAACATCATGATTTTGAATGTTGCCCTACTAACAGCCATAAAAAAATATATGTAGGCCTGTGTTGCAATGACATCCTAGCAGTAGAAAAAGATTGCACAAACCTGTTTTGCTAACCTGCCTCTTGTACCTCAGCTGGTAAAGCTTGATGTCACCATTAGGCGATGACGGTATTTCCCATATCAACACTGCCGATACGGCCGTCACCTTTTCCGCTCTCAAATTTGTTGGAGATGTTGGTTCTATAAATAGAGCCAAAGTAGTTCAATTGTTATTGAATGAGCCTGACCTAAACAGACAAAATGGGAGGGCAGGACAAATTAAGGCAAAAAAAGAAGAAGAAAGTCTCGCAGTAATTTATGTGTGGCATCGCTAGTCTAGTATTAAAGAATTCACCAATGAGAATAGAGATACCCACATCGGACAGAACACATACCGGATTGTAGAGTCACAGCCAACAAACGGTTGCTGCTTGGACTTTCACCAGCATCATTGATAGCCGACACATAAAATACATAGGCCGTGGCTGGCCGAAGACCCTTGACCTCAAGTCTCGTCGCATTTGGCAATAAATCCTCAGGTACCAAAGGACATCTTCATTCGATCTTTGGAAAGAAAGGCGAGACACAGGGTAGAATGTTATTGTTGATTAATCACTTGTTACCAAAAGCATGTAACAGATAATTGGTTTAATTTGATTGCATCCATACAACCAGTGATCTTGTAGCCAAATGGTTGAGCTACCGGATTAGAGATTGCTAGATCCTGGGTTTGATACCTAGTGGTGCTGGGTCCTATGTTATACTCTTTAGGACTGACACTTAACATCTTATAAAGAACATTTGAGGCTGTCACAGCCCATAGAGCTGGAATTCATACAGCTGGTTTCTATACTTTAGGAAGAACAGGTAATACATCACCGAAGAACATTTGAGGCGGTCACTGCCCGTAGAGCTGGAATTCATACAGCTGGTTTCTATAGCTTTAGGAATAACAGGTAATACATCACCGAAGAACCTTTGACGCTGTCACGGCCCATAGAGGTGGAATTCATACAGCTGGTTCCTATAGCTTTAGGAAGAACAGGTAATACATCACCAAAGAACCTTTGAGGCTGTCACGGCCCGTAGAGCTGGAATTCATACAGCTGGTTCCTATAGCTTTAGGAAGAACAGGTAATACATCACCAAAGAACATTTGAGGCGGTCACTGAGAGCTGGAATTCACTGCTGGTTCCTATAGCTTTAGGAAGAACAGGTAATACATCATGGAATTTACATTGTCACAGCCCGTAGAGCTGAATTCATAGCTGGTTCCTATAGCTTTAGGCAGAACAGTTGGTACCAGGGTAATACTACATCACCTCCTGGAAAGGATCTAAGAGAACTAAGTCTGTCACAGGTTCTAACCTCCGGCTGATGCGGGTAAACCTTTAAACATTTGCACATGAGTTGAGTGGTCGTGGTGGGGGGGGGGGGGGGGAAACGAGCTTTACGTTTTTGCTAAGGAACACAGCATTGGACCACCCAGCATTGCCAGGATTCATTTTGGTTTCATTGAAATTTACACCCGTCCACCATTTACTGTAAACTCAGGGTGACTTGAAAGGAAACAGAAAGATGAAAGAAAGGCATGTAAAAGAGTGTGAAAGGAAAGAAGTAAAACCTACCAGCAGGACTTGTCAACCAACCGCTTGCCAGGATACAAGCCCATACTTAAATCAAAATCTGAATCTGAATCTGAATCTGACTAATATGTTTATTGAAACCAGTAATGGCGTAATTACAACGGACAGGGTATAGACGTGACAGTCTGTCTCTGAAAATTTCGATCGATGTTGAGTTGATGCTATGATCATCGAGGTGATTCCAGTCATCAATGATGGTATGGATGAAGAAAGAGTTTCTACAGTAGTTTGTATGTGGTGGTGGTGGTATTGTGTAGCAATTTGTGTTGTTTGTCACGTAGGGCTCAACTATGTTTTATGTATTGCGTGTCTTCGAATTTCCATGGTTAGATGATGGGGGTCAGTTTGAAACAATTATGAGTGCGCCACCATAGAAAGATGACACAAACAGAGAAAAAGGAGCCATGTCATAACTGATAGATCTAAAAACAATATAGATATGATATAGCCTAATAGGGACAAATGGAGTAAACAGGCAGAGTCATGGACACCGCACGGAATCAAACCTGTGAGCTCCACACCGACACCAGGTGGTCCAACATGAGAAAACCCACTACGATCCTTTGTATTTACGCTCTCAGGCCTACACTTATTATCGGGTAGCAATGTTCCCTCTAAGATGTGCGTGTGCGTGTGTGTGCGGGTACCTACCCGGGGAGAAAAGGTGCGCATAGTTGGAAAATGTCTGAGCACACCAATAAAAAAATAACAGCACGCACAAAAACTAAAAAATCTATTTATATCTGCACACAATAATAATTGGGATTATTTTGTCAAAATTTGCAGAACGCTAAAGATGTATACACACAAAAACTATCAGACTATAAAAATTTAGAGGGAACATTACCGGATCGAGAGGAAATGCAATGTTTCAATGAAAGCCATCCCTACTTATCTCCACATGTACACATGATATCTTTTCATTAAAAAAATTCCCATCCACCATATGCAGTGATCTCAGGGTGAATTAAGAGGAAACAGCAAGATGAAAGGAGAGGAGTAGGACCTATCAGCAGCCCCTGCCAATATATATATATGTTACATCTACATATATCACTGCCTGTCGGTTCTACAATAGTCTCTGCCAAAATGCATGGTCCACGGGTCACAGAAACATAGTGAATTTTGTCATTGTTTGGGCTTTGTCTGTTGTTGATTGATGTGAAGACAAGACCAAATAGGCATAACCTCTTCTCATAGATATCTGTTACATTCTCATCTCCTCAGGGCTACACCTACAAGGGATGGGGTGGTGAAGACATTCGGTGACTAGGAATGATTTTTATTGGTTAACACGCGTATCATATAAAGTACGATCCTCCGTGAGTAGAAGTGACACAAGACCGTACTCAGATTTTGTTCACCATGATCAAAGACTGCGAGTTGATTGGTTGTTTTATTTGTCTGACAGACCTACTGAGTCAGGGAAGGAAAGGGCAGGTAAGGATGACCAGAGTCAAGACAGATAAGACTAGTTACATAATCGCCGTGCGTATGTGTCACATGATTTATATTAACATAGATCTAGAAGCCACACACATATACAAACACACAGACAGACGTGCTTGACAGATTTTGTCACTGGGACGAGGCAAGAAGAGGCAAGAAGAGGTTATCAAGTATATTTTCTATAAGAAGTAACTCTTTAAATGCAACAAAGTCAAGACGGACCAAGGCGCCCCTGGCCAGCACCTTCATGAGCTTCACTGAGTTTCCTAATGAATCCCTCAATGACTAACAGTAAATCTGCTCTCAAGAGGGAGCTAAGCGAGCTTCCGGTATTGATAGGGTAACCCCTTTCTAACCCAATCGCCGAAGGTGGATTAAGCCGCAGGATCCACAACCGGCCCCGAAGACAGCTGAGCCGCAAGCGATTTTGTCGCCGTTCCAAGGCTCTCTTGGAGCCTGAACAACCCACATCCCATTACAAAGAAGAAGAAAAAAATGGACCTACAAAAACCTGTTGCATTTTGGCAAAATCAAGCCAACTGCTGTTGAATTTTGAGGGGGTAATTAACGCTGTAAAACTCTGTTACATGATTTAAACCGTGCATTTTGGCGGCGTGCAATCTGGTGGAGACTACTGTATTACCTTTCTCTCAAGAATACTCTAAAGCCTTCAACAAACTGGGACGCCTGTCCGAGGCCTGACCAGGACCATATCAGGAAGACGGAGCTAGATGTTACCGGCACTGCGTTTGACAGGTTTGGCGGGCTTGGTGGGCCTGTGTGACACAGAAAAAAGACAAATAAAAAAAAAAAAAAGGTTATATTATAAGGCTCAATTTACAAATTATACTCACAGTTGACAATCAATCAATGAGGTGAAGCAAATTCACAATAGAAATGCAGTTGGAATCAAACAATTGAAGTCCGCACATCTGTCTACGTGAACAATTGTTTCTCTCGTAGTCTGTCTCAATCATTTCTCGTTAGGGGAATTCCCTTCAGTAGTTACGGTGGAGAACTAGAAATTCTGGAATCGGAAACATTCCAGAGAGTCCAGAAGCTTTGAGAGTCTGATACTAAACAATTGTAGATAATTCTAGATATAAACAAACATACCATACTAAAACGATAAACATAGGTTTCCAGGATACGGAGAAACAAAACAAGATACGTCATGAACTGGTTTCTCTTCATTATGGGGAATTCCCGACACAAGAACATGACAAGTAAAATGTTACATGGTAATAGTTTTATTAAAAAGAAGGAGTTTCCTTGACAGAAGAAGGAGCCAGAGTCTGACAATTCCCTTCAGAGGACGAAAGAAACCAAGTTACACTGATAAGAAGAATCCCGCCAGAATCTGAAGTCACGGAAACGCCTCGACTTCAGGAGATGAAGTGAGAAGAAGAAAATGAAGAAGAAGAAGAATCAAGACAAGAAGAAACGGTGGCCCATTTGAAGAAGGGGCTTGAAGAAGGAGGAGGAGAAGAAGTCGGGAGAGATGTTGCCGAAGAAGACATTCCAGGACATTTATAAGGAGAAAAGGTGGCCCATTTGAAGAAGAAGAAGGAAAGAAGAAGAAGAAGAAGAAGAAGAAGATGAATAAGAAGAAGAAGGAGGAGGAGGAAGAAGAGAAGAAGAAGAAGAGCGAGAAGAGAGAAGAAGAAGAAGAAGAAGAAGAAGAAGAAGAAGAAGAAGAAGAAGAAGAAGAAGAAAAAGAAGAAGAAGAAGAAGAAGAAGAAGAAGAAGAATAAGAAGAAGAAGAAGAAGAAGAAGGAAGAAGAAGAAGAAGAAGAAGAAGAAGAAGAAGAAGAAGAAGAAGAAGAAGAAGAAGAAGAAGATTTGAAGAAGAAGAAGAAGAAGAAGAAGAAGAAGAAGAAGGATGAGGAGAAGAAGGAGAAGAAGGAGAAGAGGAGAAGAAGGAGAAGAAGAAGAAGAAGAAGAAGAAGAAGAAGAAGAAGAAGAAGAAGAAGAAGAAGAAGAAGATTTTCTAGAAGAAGAAGAAGAAGAAGAAGAAGAAGAAGAACTAGAAGAAGAAGAAGAAGAAGAAGAAGAAGAAGAAGAAGAAGAAGAATCTTTCTTGAGGAGAGGAGAAGGTGAAGAAGAAGGAGAAGAAGAAGAAGAAGAAGAAGAAGAAGAGAAGAAGAAGAAGAAGAAGAAGAAGAAGAAGAAGAAGAAGAAGAAGAAGAAGAAGAAGAAGAAGAAGAAGAAGAAGAAGAAGAAGAAGAAGAAGAAGAAGAAGAAGAAGAAGAAGAAGAAGAAGAAGAAGAAGAAGAAGAAGAAGAAGAAGAAGAAGAAGAAGAAGAAGAAGAAGAAGAAGAAGAAGAAGAAGAAGAAGAAGAAGAAGAAGAAGAAGAAGAAGAAGAAGAAGAAGAAGAAGAAGAAAAGAGAAGAAGAAGAAGAAGAAGAAGAAGAAGAAGAAGAAGAAGAAGAAGAAGAAGAAGAAGAAGACGAGAAGAAGAAGAAGAAGAAGAAGAAGAAGAAGAAGAAGAAGATGGAAGAGGAAGAGGAACAGAAGAAGAAGAAGAAGAAGAAGAAGAAAGAAGAAGAAGAAGAAGAAGAAGAAGAAGAAGAAGAAGAAGAAGAAGAAGAAGAAGAAGAAGAAGAAGAGGAAGAAGAAAGATTTGAACCGAGGACCTCATCATCCCAACAACCTGACCACCAATGCCACATACATAATATGTAGTTTATATATGAGGTGGAGAGATGCAAAAGCCGCTATGTGCCAATTCTACATATTGTGAGATTTCTCCCCATCTCAGACTTTGAATGAAGAGTATTCTGATGATGAAATCATTTTTGTCCAAAACTGGCTTCATATTATTTTAATTCGGCTCTGAACATGAAATTGATCAGGCTCCATTTAGAACTGGGGAAATAAAAATATGATTTTCTCAAGTTGTCTTTTTTGGATATAGAATTCTGCAGCAACTATATAGAATAGATACATATATGTATAGGCTTTCATATTTATTCATCTTTCTTGATTTCTCATAGCTGGTCTAAATCCTGTCATGGAAGAAAATTGAGATGCGTAGTGAGCAACTCACCTAAAATTGTCATGGTGACAGAGTGCGTCGTTGTTCCCACGCTGTTGCTGGCAACACACGTGTAGGTGCCAACATGGTCCCATGTGAATTCTGCAACGCTGACGGACGTGCTGTCTGGGGACATGTTGCCTGGCACCGTTGCAAGAATCCTTGTGGAAAGACGAAAGAAAAATCGATAAGGGATAGGCTGTTGTTTTTATTTTTTGCTTAATTGAAGTTTAAACAGTCAACTGTATGTCTTGTGATGGTCTCAGGGTGAAGTAAGAGGAAACAGCAAGATGAAAGAGAAGTGAGAAGTGGAAGAGTGAAAGGAAAGAAGTAGAAGCTACCAGTAGCACCCAATGCCAACCGCCTGCAATAAGATTTCAATATAAGCTTTCATATGCTGACTTTACCAGCGATGAAGGCAATAAATTTAATATAAACATATTGCAGATGCCAAGTTTACTTATCGCGATGAAGGCAATAAATTTAATATAAACATATCGTAGATGCCAAGTTTTACCGCGATGAAGGCAATAAATTTAATATAAACATATCGTAGATGCCAAGTTTATGCCAAGTTTACCGATGAAGGCAATGAGGATTTACCGCAATGAAGGCAATAAATTTAATACAAACATATCGTAGATGCACACTTTACGCGATGAAGACAATAAATTTAATATAAACATATCGTAGATGCTGAGTTGTTCGTTTCATTGACATTTGACCCTACCTGCCAACCATAAGCGGTGATCTCAGGGTGAATAAAAAGGAAACAGCTGGATGGAAGATAAGTAAGTAAGTAAGTAAAGTTCCTTTTCAAGGCCCTTGAGGCCTATAGAGACGGAGCTTTATCCCGGTTTTCTATAGCGTGAAGCGGAACAGGTGACAACAATCATTCATCTCCAAGCTAGTGCTTGTACCCATTTGCACCTGGGTAGAGTGGGGAAATGCGTGTTAAGTGTCTTTCCCATGGAACACAACGTCGGATATGACTTTGCTAGGAATCGAAATCGGGACTTCATGATCCCCAGTCCGGCAGCTTAACCGCTCGGCCACCGACGCCACGGATGGAAGATAAGCAAAAGAATAAAAAAGGAAGGAAGTAGGGCCTATCGGTAGTAGTACCAGTACCAGCCAACCGTTCGCAGATGTTAGACGTTACGACAGTCAAATGAAAAGGAAACTTGGAAAGAAAGAACAAAAAAACATCAAGCTGATCTTTGCCAGCTGTTGGGCAAAGGCAAAGCCAAAAAACAATGCGTCTGACAAGAAGTCGTTTGAACACACAAAAGAAGATATAGGAACAGACCTATGAAACCTGTACAAAAGGCAATAAGTAGATATAGGAACAGACCTATGAAACCTGTACAAAAGGCAATAAATGGAGTACTTGAAGGCCATTACGGCTCATGAAACCGGAACAGCTTAACCCGGTTTCTATAAGTGAAGTGGGATGAGTGATAATAATCATCACCTGGACGGGACACTAGTCTGATGCAGGTTTTTTTTTCTCAAGCTAGTGCTTGTACCAATTTGCACCTGGGTCGAACAGGAAAAATGTGGGTTAAATGTCTTCCCGAAGGAACACAACGTTGGACCTAGCTTTGTTGGGATTCAAACCTGATCATCGCAAGTCTGGCAACCTAAGCACTGGCCACTGACACCACATAAAAGGCAATAAACAAGACACTGATAAAAAAAGTTATATTTTTTCCTTAATGACATCTCGCAACATCAATAAAAAAACAAACAAAATTTTTACAGGTCGATAAAAGAATGGATTATCATGCAAAAGTTAAATTTTTTATTTTATTTCTCTGCTGTTGTCGCACTAAATTTACATTGAACGTCCATTTCATGGAGGGGTTGGGGTTGCCTCCTGCCTTGCAAACCAAATTCAGCGGCTGACCAAGAACGCGGCGGCAGAGTTTTCTGGTCTTTCCATGAAGTAAGGTGGGACTGAAGGAAGAAATGATAAGATATAAAACAATAGCGTTGATGCAACCACACACGATAAATCTGTTGAAGGATGTTTCTCTCAAATATTCATGGCAGTGTACACTGCATGATATTAAGGTGGAAATCATTTTTTTATTTGAATTTGTTTGATTTGTTTGTTTGATTTGATTTACCCACATCCACAACTATGGTGATCTCAGGGTTTTTGGTAGGATTTTTTTTTTTGCACGGACTGCCCAGTAAACAGCCAAGGGATCTTTAACGTGCACAGAGTGTTGTGATCTGCACATGGGACCTCCTTTTTATCATCCATCAGGACTAGGTGTCGATCCACCTACCTGGACCAGGGGGTAGATTTTGCTTGAAAAAGTCAAGAAAATTTTTCAACCGTAGGGGGCTCGAACCCACTACCTTTTGTTACGCAGGACACAGCGGTCCAGAGGTAGGGTGTCCGTCTCTCAACCGCAAGGTCATGGGTTTCTGGCCAGCCAGCACTTCTGGCTCGGATGAAGAGTTTTGAGAACACGCACAAAATTGGTTTCAGTCATAAGTGGCAAATATCTCAATCTTGGAGGGGACCAGGTAGAAAAATTGTCAAATGTATGTCATACATTGTGATGAGTGTGACACATTGTGATGAGTGTGTTCATTTTCAAAAATTAAACAAAAAATCTCATAAAAACAAAAACGGGCCCTTACTTTGTGGAAGCGTCTCGTACCTTGCCCTTGCCGTAGTAGGAAACAAAACCAAAATAAAAGCAAGGATGAGATAGTTACCCAGAACGATGACTCGTCCAGCACTAGTGGCGCTCCTCCCTCATTAGATCCCTTACACGTGTAGATGCCAGAGTGGTGCGGGGTCACATGATCAACAAAAAAGACGAACGGAATCAGCTCGCATGTACACAACGTTTCCATGGATACCAGTCTTGCTTTCAATATCAGATCCATCTGTGGACAAAATGAATGGATGAAGTGTTAGCTTAACAACAAAACACACAGTGAGGCAATGGGTATGTCAAAAGTGAGGGAAATGACATTAAATAAGGAAATGACATTAAATAAGGAAATGACATTAAATAAGGAAATGACATTAAAAATAATATCAAAGCCCCACAGCAACAAAGACGAGACAAATACAAGGAATAGACAGAAAAAAATCTTGGCCACCGTTGGGATTGAACCCGTGACCTATGCGATGGCACCCGTCGCCTCACCATGAAAGATGAAAGGAAAGCATGCTACCAACCGAGCCAACTACACTTCTTAACTAGCTTAGAGACTATCCAACTGTCTGTGTTTATAGGAATCAGACAAGAACATGAAATAATATTAAACCCTGTGGGAAAAAAGGCAAGGCAAATACAGAGGAAGCAAAAGAAATCTTGGATGAAAACAGAATTGAACCTATAACCAATGCGTTGGTACCTTACCACTACTACTACTACAAATAATAATAACAATAATGATAAAGATGATAATACTAATAAGGATAATGATGATACTACTACTACTACTACTACTACTACTACTACTACTACTACTACTACTACTACTACTACTACTACTACTACTACTACTACTACTACTAATAATAATAATAATAATGATAATAATAATAATAAACTTAATAATAATAATAACTATAGTAATAATAATAATAATTATCATAAAACAGTGGAACCTCTCTAATCGGGAACCCGGGAATCAGGAAACCCGGCCAATTGGAAAAAAAATCTCAGGGAACAGAATTTTTCAATATAATTTACCTCTCTAAACGAGAAAGATCTTTGACTAAATCGGACAATTTTTCACTGGCTTGCTTTGATTATCATCACTATTTCCCCCACAATTAATTATTCCAACACTCAATTGTTATCCAAATTTGGTTTCCGTGTCAGCAAAACATCAATTATTACGCCTGCCTTAGTGCTACACTATACATTACATAACAAGTACACAATGTCGGATGTGCCAATTTGGGACGACCATAAGCCAGACATACCAGACATCAATCCACTAAGCAGGTGTGAAATTAGGCGTCGAGCCAGACCTTGCTCGTCCACCTTACAATAGAGTACGGTGTTGGCATGGGGAGGCACTTAGATATCAGACTCATGCGCTGTCATAGCTTTTCATTGCCCGCTTACCCTGTCAATCACAAAGGTGGACACATGAGGATATTAAACAATCCATCATGCATTCTTCATTACGTGTCTTCTCTATCTACCATCCAACGAAGTTCGACTGTGAGTAACACCACTGATGAATGCCATGTTTGTTTGTCTTGATCAACTGGTCCTGTGGCTACAATATATTGTTCGTTTAATTCTGTATGTTATCTGTCACAGAAGGGATTAAGTGAGTCACACTGTTGAGGGAAAACCAAAATTCCTAGGTCCCCTGGCAATCGGGAAACCTGGTTCATCAGGACATATTTCAGAAAATCACCAACATTTCCCGACTAGAGACGTTCTAGTCTAATAATAATAATAATAATAATAATAATAATAATAATAATAATAATAACAATGTAAACAATGATGGCATAACAGTAACAATCATCATCATCACCGTCTTCATCTTCCTCAATATCGCAATCTATACTAACATCTTTTAAAACGTGTTCTTCTTCTTCTTCCTAATAGTAGCATTTACCAGTTTTGAAGTCTATGTGGGTTAAAAAGAAAGGCAATTTACTAAAAGCCATAATCTAGAGTAAAAGTAAAAGAGAATAATACATCTAACTTACTATGAAACCACTGGATGGCGGGTTGCGGAGAGCCAACAATGGGACACTCGATGGTCAAGCTGTCCTCTGCTTTCACACGCAGCTCTCCGATAGAACGCAAAGATGCGGGTGGCACTGTAGAATGGGCCACAATAAGTGTTCTTTCAAAAATAAATATATTATCCAGCTGCTATTGTACACAGACAAATCAAATTTTGATTTGGAGGATTTAAAGACAAAGATATGAATCATTAAAAAATCAATTAATGATACGATTACAATGTTGATTATACATACATAAACAGTGAGGTGTGAGGTTTTTTCTTTCTTCTTCCTCTTCCTCCCCCTCCTCCTCCCCCTCTCCCTCCTCGTCCTTCTCCCCTCCTCCCTCCTCCTCCTCACCTCTCTCCCTCTCTCTCCTCTCTTCTTCTTCTTCTTCTCCTTCTCCTCCTTCTCCTTCTTCTTCTTCTTCTTCTTCTTCTTCTTCTTCTTCTTCTTCTTCTGTCTTGGTCTTCTTCTTTGTCTTCTTCTTCTTCGTCTCCTTTTCTTCCATTTTTTCTTCTTCCCCTTCCTTGTCCTATTCATCTTATTAGAAATTTGCTAATAAAATGTGACAGTAAAATTGTATGTGACCAAGTCAATTTTCCTGTATCAGATCAATAAAAGGACCTTGTCTTATCTTATATTACAAATATCATTCTTATCGATTTCACCTATGATGGTGGCCGTGGCTTGGGCAGATGTGGATCCGTATTTGTTGGCGCACAGACATGTGAAGCTCCCACTCCATTCCCTGCCCACGTTGGTTATCCACAGCTGCTGGCCTTTATCCCTGTGGAGACGTAGAACAGTTCATGGCCCAATTAGTACAACAGTTCATGGCCCAATTAGTACAACAGTTCATGGCCCAATTAGTACAACAGTTCAAGGCCAGTAGGACCCATAGAGCCAGAGCTTTTTAGTACCACTTTCTGATACCACAAATGATAGCATATCATCTCTTAAATTGGGAGGGGGGGGGGGAGGGGCTCCTAAAGTGATATTGTTTGCTTTCGAGTTTTGGGTATTTGTTTTTAGTTTATATATGAGTAACTGTCACAATATAGTCATCCTATATCAATAAAAAGTTTGCAGCATCCTTGGTTGCCATAGAAACGGCCGCCATCTTGGATTGTGACCCATTCTTCAAAATCTATCTCCTCACATAGTTATGAATAAAATCACTTAAAACCTGTGTGGATCGTTTTTCTCGCTCAATATCTAAAAAGTGACATCATTTTTTTAGATATTTTGGATAGTTGTTTTTTTATATTCAAAAATGACAAAAAAAGAATTTTCTCAAAAAGTTTACAAGATATCAAAAACCTTGACGCCATTCTATTAACATTGACGAGAGGAACGGTATGCCAAATATTATTCAAATCGGTCGGTAAATGATGGAGAAGTTAGAAATTTAGTGGGAAAAAAGAAATGAAAATAAAATAACGTAAAGCAACCACTTCAGACGGGTTGCCCTTCTTGTAGTAGCCCCCTTACTCTTTCGACAGACTCTGGCATTGTTACTAATGTGAAGAGGATTATAAAGCTAAGTTTGTGTGTGCAGCTGTCAAAATGACCAGTTTTTAGTTTTCCCTCTACCCCCCCCCCCCCTGTCTCCCCCTTAAACGGGACGCTAGTCTGTCGCAGGTTTTACTGTCCAGCTGATGCTGATACAACCCGTTCGTATACTGGAGAGCAAATGGAGAAAGACATATCAAGTGTTTTTCCCACGCAACACAATACCCGACCCGGCATTGCCATGATTCAAACCCAGGAATTCAGTCCCAAATTCGGCAGCTTAACCACTATGCAAGCCACACCTTGCACCGTTAACACGTTAGTATATCTATATAATCGTTGATTCCTGTTGCAAATGAATAGCAGTTGAAATGATGCAGTAAAACAATAATAATTCTATTGGTTCCCATGAAAACGGCCACCCGCTTTGGTGTTGTCGACAGGCAAGTAAAACTAATGTCGCCAGAACAGGCCATTTTGTGCCACATTATACAGGTTTTCAGTGCCCTCTTCTCAGTCAATGTTAGGGTATTTGAAGTCAAAATTTTGACCATTTTTACATACCCTCGCCTAAAAAATATTTTGTACCAAAAAAAATTATACGTCATATGGATATTTGTTGATAAATAATCGTTCTAACCAAATATGTAAAGAACAGAAAATCAACATTTAAGTCCCAGAGCTTGCCAATCCAGGTGCTCCCCATCCAACCCCTTTAAGTGAATAATGGCAAAGCATTACAATAAAATCCACAGGGAAGACGACACCTGTGGGGGCCACGACATACTTGGATAAGAAGTAAATAAAAATGACTGGAAGAGATTGGATGTCAGCTGGAATGAGCTAAGAAAGATCTCCCAGTAAAGGTAAAGATGGAAATCTCTTGTCTGTGGCCTATACCCTGGTATGGGGTGAAAGAAAGGCTTTGGTGATGATGGTCATGATGATGATGATGATGATGATGATGATGATGATGATGATGATAATCTGATGCATGGTGTGTCAGGCTTGTCACTTATTGGATGCTGATTGTAGAGCAGGCCTGTCTACTTAAGGTCTTTGCTTTTGAATCTTAAAAATAAAGGCAAAGTTCCTATAATGCCATTACGGCCCATAGGGCTGGAGCCTTTCCAGATTTCTACAATGTGGAGTGGAACAGATGATAGAGCTACTGGATCAGTAACAACAACAACAACAGGTGATAGTAATTCCCTCCTGGACATGATGCTAGTCTGACGCAGGTTTTTAGTCCCAAGCTAGTGCTTGCACATTGGTCCAATGGGGAAAATGCGTGTTGAGTGTCTTTCCAAAAGAACACAACATTGGACTTAGCTTTGCTACAATCTGAACCCGTTACCCTCATGATCCCAACTCTGGCCGCCTAACCCCTTGCATGAAGATAGCCATTTCCTGTACAAACAAACCTTTTAAAAAATAGTTTCCGAAAAAATGTATACTTTCATAATTATTTTGTGTTTGTCTTATATGGCAAACTAAAAAAATCATAAAACCATAAATATAACTAAAAGTCCAAATTTTGTTTTCAAAGTTTATAGTTATTACCTTGAACAACTTGTATGTTAAGCTTAGAGTGATTTGGTCATTATATTTTTCTAAATTGTGATGTAAAATAACGTGTAAACAAAAAAATAAAAATATTCAACATAGTGGCTGTTTCCATGGCAACCAAGTAAACAACACCATATAACTTCATGTTTCAATACACTGAATACATATATGCATAATTTAACCCCCTCCCACAAAAAAAAAAAAAAAAAGTTTCAGAACCCGCATATCCCCTTAAACAATAGCTAAAAAAAACAATCATACAATCTTATCTTCCTCAATCATCCCTATGCAATTTTCCTTTCACAAAGAAAAATTTAAAAAGACAGAAAAAAGAGAGTGAAAAAGCAATAAATATTTTCCCCACACCAAAAAAAATAAAAAAATAAAATAAACAAAAGGGTTTAATCCGCTTTAAAATACAAAATATGATAAAAACAGTTATCTAGAATGGAAAAAAAAAACAACTAAAAGGATAAAAATGGAAGAAAAAGGGTTAAAAATAAAACTTAATACTGGGATATGAAATGTACATGGACTCGTGTGAACAAGTAGTGTTAAGATATCAGATCAAAATGGTGCGGTAATGTTAAAAGGAACTTAAATAAGCAAACTGTAAGCATGGCTCAATGTGGGGATAGCAACCAGCAGCGGCAAGACAAGACTTACACGATAGAAATTCTGTCGGAGGCAACGACAGGTCTGCCTTCATAGGACCAGGTGACCACCGGTGTCGGATTGGACACGGCTCTACAGGAAAAGTGCAGCAGAGTGCCACGCACCAGGGTGACGCTGATAGGGGCTGTAAGATTTCTGGCGGTCCTGTAAGAACCAACACACACATATTCACACACATGCATTTATAAATCGTCGGTGAAACAGTCTTTTAATAACATGTTAGTCCGTATGACATAATATTTTTTCCGGAGAAGCAAAAATACGTAATAAATCAATCGATATAGAGCTGCAAACACCATTGTACGCTTTTTTTTATTACAATTTAATAACTGCTACAATCTTTAAAATGTAGTGAAGTGAAAATTGTTAATCAAAGGTAATCAAATTTAGATCTCAAAGTGATGGATTTAATTTCATAATTCAAGTCATTAATTTATCTACATTTCAATCTTAAAGACAATCAAACAAATATCCTCTCTATACAATTTAGCGACAGAAGGGGACAAAAGATGATGATAATATCATCTGGCGATTTTCTTCCTTCCCTTACCTTCGATCAACAACGTAGCAACTCTGGACGTTCGGGTTGAAGGCTGGGTCACTGAGTTCAAGGCCACACAATAATACTGACCCTGGTCGGAGCTGGTGACCGACGTTAGCTGTAGAGACCCATCGACGATGTCGGTAGGAGCAGATCTGGCCGTCAGGTCGAAGACTGAGAAATCTTTGTACCACAGGACCGCGGCTGGGGGTAAGCTGGATGGTGGACGGCAGGTCAGAGCCACCGTTTCTCCGTACAAGGCCACAGTGTTGCTTGGTTCCTCCTGAAACTGGGTGCCGATGTCTAGAAACACCGTATCAAAGGCACATGTGAGAAAACAAAGTGTGAGTGTGTGTGAGTGTGTGTGTGTGTGTGTGTGTGTGTGTGTGTATGTATGTATGGATGTGCAAATGCGTATGTGCCTATGTGTATGTGAGAATGTACGCATACAATTGTGAGTGTTCATTTATGTGAGTGTGTGTATATGTATGTGTGTGTATGTGTATGTATCTATGGGTGTGAGTGCGATGTGGAAGTAGATATGTATCTTTATTCATTTATATGTGTGTGTGTGTGTGTGTGTGTGTATGGATGTATGCATATGCAAATCTCTTTGTATGTATGAGCCTATGGGTGTGTGCGTATGGGTGTGTGTGTGTGTGTGTGTGTGGATGTATAAATTATGTATCTACGTTAATTGGTGTGCGTGTGTGTGAGTGTGATTGCATACAATGTGTGCAAAAAGTGTATGTGTGTGTGTGTGCACGTGGGTGTGAGTATGATGAGGA
Organism: Doris montereyensis; assembly: GCA_037039925.1. Taxonomy (NCBI): domain Eukaryota; kingdom Metazoa; phylum Mollusca; class Gastropoda; order Nudibranchia; family Dorididae; genus Doris; species Doris montereyensis. Next base: position 128,225 of record JAXRKP010000744.1, read on the forward strand.
AGGAGATATGTATATGTGTTAATATATATGTGTGTGTGTGTGTGTGTGTGTATGGATGTATGGATGTGCAAATGTGTTTGTGTGTATGTGCGTATGGGTGGTGTGTGTGTGTGAGCAATGTGGAAGTATATAGTATGTATCTACGTTTAGTGGTGTGCGTGTGTGTGTGTGTGCTTGCATACTGTGCAAAAGTGTGTGTGTCTGTGTGTGTATGTACGTGCATGCCTGTGAGTGGTGGTAATCACTCACCAGGAGAACCAGGTAAGGTTTGAAATCACTTGAAAAGATTAAATAAGGTTTTTATGTACTCTGGCTTCCATACAAAGAATTTGTACCAAAAAACTAGCCTTGTCAGGACATAGAGAGTGGAGGGAAGAGAGACCTAAAGATAGAGTGAGAGAGAGAGAGAGAGAGAGTGAGAGAGAGAGAGAAAGAAAGGGAGGGAAAGAAAGGGAGGGAAGGGGGAGGGAGGGAAAGAGGGGGGAGAGAGAGAGAGAGAGAGAGAGAGAGAGAGAGAGAGAGAGAGAGAGAGAGAGAGAGAGAGAGAGAGAGAGAAAGAGAGGGAGGGAAAGAAAGAGAGGGAGGGGGAGGGGGAGGGAGGGAGGGAAGGGGGAGAGAGGGAGAGAGAGGGAGAGGGAGAGAGAGAGAGAGAGAGAGAGAGAGAGAGAGAGAGAGAGAGAGAGAGAGAGAGAGAGAGAGAGAGAGAGAGAGAGAGAGAGAGAGAGAGAGAGAGAGAGAGAGAGAGAGAGAGAGAGAGAGAGAGAGAGAGAGAGAGAGAGAAAGAAAGAGAGAGAGAGGGAGATGAGCATGGAGTCAGACAGCCAATAAAAGGAAGCCATTGTCCCCACTAAACTCACATGCAATGACCAGCTTTATTTCAGGCGACCATGTTGAACCTTTTGAATTCGTCAGGCGGCATCGATACGTCCCCTTGTCTCTGGTCGACAGTGGCAGAAAGGCCAGGCTACTGTTGGGAAGGACATAGACTCGTTTTGACTCGTCAACCAAGTATCGACCCATGAACCAGTCAGTTCTGACAGATTCGGAAGATACTTGGCTCCTACAAGACAAAACAAACTCTTGTCCTTCAGAAAGGACTAACTGCTCTGGTAAGTTCCATTCCAATTCAGGCGGGTCATTCGTTGGCGTCGCTGGGTGCAGAGAACAACGAAGAAAGAAAACAATTAGAAGATGATGGAAAGATGCTATTGGTTACAATCTTAACCCCCAACACCCTTAAAGTCAACAAGAGATGCTCTGTACATATAATTAGATGGCATGGAGCAATAACTTTTTTTAACACTCAACCAGTTAAGATATAAAAAAAAAAAGAAAAGTATGTGACTTACAGACCAATGAAATTTGGGCGTCCGGGCTAGTTCTCTGCTGACCTGAAACGTGGTTGACGGCAACACACTGGTATGCACCCACGCTGTCGTGGGAGGCTGTTGCCTCAAAACGCATGGACGTCTGGTGGCTGAGACCAAGTTTGTCAATATCTCCAAAAGCTGTGGTCAACTGGTCACCATCCACTAGCTTCTCACCGTTCCTCGTCCAGTACACCTGAAATTGACGAAAACATAGGAAAGTTAAGGTCTGTTTTTTTTTGCTTTTTTCTTTTAAAATAGAAATGTTTTCTAATCACTTTGCTGTTCTTCTTTTCTTTTGGGAAAAGGGAGGGGGAAGGGGGGAGAGGGGGAAAAGGGAGGGGTGGGGGCGTTGTTGTCTGAAATGGGTTCATTTGCCGTCTCTCACTTGTGCTGTTTTTCAGGATGAATGGCGTTGGTGGTCTAATGGTAAATCTTCCGGGCTTGGGAGCATGAGGTCTTTCTTTCTTTCTTTCTTTATCAGTTCCCATACTACCTTCTGGTGTATGGTTTTAAATGCCCGAAATGATATTTCTCCAGGCTGCTCTGTCCTGACAGTTTCTGTTTCCTTCCGTAAAAGTTCAATTTCTTTGCGTTAATGCCTGTTTTATATCTTCTTTCCACTTTCTCCGAGGTCTGCCTTTTGGTCTTTTACCTTGAGTTTTAGCACTGTATACTGATTTAGCTATTATATTGTCATTCATTTTGTTAACATGCCAAAACCATCTCAGTTGATTCATTTCTATCTTAGTTTTTATGCTATCTACTTTGGTTTGATCTCTTATTGTTGTTTTTCTGATTTTGTCTCTTTTAGTTTTCCCTACTACTCTTCTTAGATATTTCATTTCGGCTGCCTGTACTCTACTGTATTCCCTGCTATCTAAGGTCCAGGTTTCACTGTCATAGAGGAGAGTAGCACAATAAACTGTGTTGTATACTGCCATTTTGGTTTTTGTTGACAATTCTTGCTTACCTACAAATGCCTTTCCTAGATGGTTATATATTGCACTTGCCTTTTTGATTCTCTGGCTGATTTCTTCTCTTAGTTTTCCCTCTGAGTTAATCATTACTCCTAAGTAATTGTAACTTTGAACTTGTTTTTAATTCTCCCTGCCTAATTTAAGATTTTGTGTTTTAGCTTCCCTAGTTACTAGCATTGTTTTGGTTTTCTTTGCATTTACTCTCATTCCTCTTTTATTTAATTCATTATTCATTATGTTGATATTTGACTGAGGTCCCTTTCTGATTTTCCAAACAGAACTAAATCATCAGCAAATGAAAGCATTGATACATTTACTGGTTTGAGCTTCCACATACCTACATTCATTTTCTTCATGTTTGAGGATGCCTTTGCGACTGAATCCATAAATGTGATAAGCAAAAGAGGACTTAGGATACAACCCTGTCTTACTTCTATATCTACATTAAATTCCTCAGATACATTTCTAGCTACTCTCACTGCACATGTTGGTTTATTATAAAAACTTTTAATGGCTTCTATTAAATATTGCTCTACATTGTGTTCTTTTAAGGAATGCCATAGTTCGACCCCTCCTCACAGTGTCAAATGCCTTTTCTAAGTCAATAAAACACAGGTGCAAGTCAATGTTTATCTCAAGGAATTTTTCTATTATTTGTCTAATTGTAAATATGTGATCTTGTACACTTCTTCCTGGTCTAAATCCACTCTGGTGTTCTTCAATCTGATCCTCTACTCTTTTCCTTTAGTCTCATTTCCAGAATCCTGGCATACACTTTTCCTAAGTGCGATTAAGTAGTTTGAGCATTCCATGGTTGATCCTTTCTTGTGTATTGGTACTACCGTTCCCTTTTTCCAGTCGACTGGCACCTGTTTGGACTTCCATGCTTGTTGACATATTGCATGTAGTAGTTTGTCTGCCTCTCTCCCTTTAGGTTTTAATCATTTCTGGATAAACTTGATCTGCTCCTGGGGCTTTTCCTAATTTTACTTTTCTTATAGCTGTTTGGATTTCTTCCATTGATATATCTACATCTTCAGCTGTCTCCTCTGGATTACTTGATACTCTTACTAATTGATCTGTACTCCTTGTTTCATATGTTCTGGAGGATTATGTAATTGTTGAAAATACTTTCTCCACATTCCCATGATTTCACGGTCTCCTTTCATTATTTTTCCTTTGGCGTTCTTAACTTGTCATATCGGGCATGTTTTGGTCTTTCTCATGCTCTTCATTGCTCCCAGAACAGCTTTTTGATTTCCTTGATAGCTTTCTTGAAGTCTTTGTCCAAACTCTTCCCACTGTTCCTGTTTTGCTTTCCTAACTTCCTCTTTGGCGATAGTTCTTTTACTCACGTAATCTATCCTATCCTTTGGTCTCTTTGCTTGCAAGTATTTCTTCCAGGCATCTTTCTTTTCTTTGATCTTAATCTTGACATTCTCATTCCACCATGCTGTCCTTTTCCCATCTCCTTTAATTTGTTTCCTACCACAGATCTCTTCAGTACAACTGAGGAATGTTTCTTTATATACTTGCCACTTTTCTTCTATTGTGTTTTCCTTCAGATCCATCTGACTTTCACTGATAAATCTTTTTATCCTGGTTGGTACATCTCTTTTCATAATGGTTTATTTAGTTTCTCTATTTTGAGTTTAGTAGCTTTCTTCTCTTTCCTTTCCTGTTTGTTTTCTTCAGTTAATAATCTCATTTTGGCTATCACTAGGTGATGATCACTAAATATTTCTGCTCCTCTGTTTACTCTTGCATCCAATGTACTGTAAAAAAGGAGCTGCTAACTATTATGTAGTCTATGATTGACTTTTCACATCTGTCTTCATTTACTCTTGTATATTTGTGGATATCTTTATGAGGAAAAAGATGTTGGCTATTTTCATGTTATTCTTTAGGTAAAAATCTATGAGTCTCTCTCCATTTGAAGAAGTTGTTGTCTCTCCTTCTTTACCTATTACTCCTCCTGACGTTTCTACATTGTTGCCTACTCTAGCGTTTAAATCTCCTAAAAGCATTAGTTCCTGTTTGGATTTAAGATTCTCTGCAGGTATTTGCAAATCATTTTCGAAGATATCTTTTTTTCTTTAGTTGCGTCTTCATTTGGTCCATAAGCTATTAATAATCTAATTTCTCGTCCTTTTGGTTTAATATTTACCTCTAATAGCCGTGGGCTTATAAATTTCCAACTTTCTAGTAGCTTTTCATGCCTTTTATGCACTAGGAGGCCTACTCCTGCTTTAGCTCTATCTTTGACATCTACTCCTGAGAAGACTAAAATATGATTTGGTCCCACATTTTCTATTCCTTGTCCTTTTTTCTTTGTTTCTGTAATGGCCAAAATATCTACTTTGAATTTTTCCATTTCTTCAACTAATTCTAACTCTTTTCCATTTATTGCCCTAACGTTCCATGTTCCAAAAATCACAGTCTGTGTTCGTTTCCAAGTTCGTTTTCCAAAGATCAAGCCGGTTATATTTCTTTTACTTCTCTGAATCAGTTTTTTTGGATAAGCAGGGGATTAGTCCACTGTACCCTAGGTAGATGGTGGGGCTGCCACCTTGAGGCCCCTACCAGGCCTTGTTATTTTCTGTCAGGGTTAACTCCCTTGGCTTTTAGTCATTCAAGACCAGCCTGCAAGGCAGCAGGTTGTTATTTTTGTAAGGGTTAACTCCCTTAGCATTTGGTCATTCAATACCAGCCTGGAAGGCAGCAGGTTGCTTTCTGTCAGGGTTAACTCCCTTAGCCTTTGGTCAACCAAGACCCGCCTGCAAGGCAGCAGGAGACTCGTGGAGGGCGGGATCATCTACTCCCCATACAGGTGCTTACCTGTCCACTGCCCGGGGAGCATGAGGTCCCAGATTCAAAACCTGGTGATGTTGGGTCCAGCGTTGTGTCTTTCAGGAAGGACTCTTAATAGGACTTTTCCTATTCGACCCAGGAATTCAAATAAGGAGAAAAAAACACCCAAACAAAACAAAGAAAATGGATGAAAGATTTCTTTCATTGACACATATATGGAAACATTTAAGATTTTCCTATGATGCACAGACAGCTGTTATGACTACAGAAGGTACCTTCACAAAGAGCGCTTACCTGTTTTCCAACTGACTCCTGAGTTTTTATCCATATCCTCTATGACTACATACTTAATCTAGCCTTTTGTGAATTTAAGGTTCACTTTTATCTTAACTGAAAAAAACAAACAAAAATTCTGAGAAAATAATCAGCAAATGAAACACCAAGATTTAAACCCTAGAACTGTGGTTTGTGAGGGTAGCCATTTAATCTGATACGAAACATGTGGGGGTGGTTCAATTGGAGGTCACTGCTGGTAGGTCCTACTTCATTGCTTTCATCTTGCTCATAGCTGCCCAACCTTTTCAAATAAAAAAACGTACTCTTACTGTGTAAACTAATTCTAACTCACACAAAAGCCCGTAATATTCCAGAAAAGATTGATCTTTTAACTTGAAGTGATCCCCTTGAAGGTAAATAACAAAAAGTCTGCCGATCACTGGCCTTTCTGGCAAAGTGCAACAGTTGTTTTGTAAACTCTAAACGGTGTCTCCAGACTTTCACTCCCACTCTCTCTGAATCTCTGCCGTTGACTTGGATTTTCTATACAAACAAAATACAGTTAACCCTCACACACGTACTTTTCAAGGTGAATACAGACGTACGGACGCAAAAGTCAAAGAAACGTACTAAATACATCTTTTATGTACTGGTTAGCAGCTATGATCTTGCTGTTTCCTCATGGTTCACCCTGATCTCAGTGCATACGGTGGATGGAGCAAATTTCAGAGAAACAAACAAACAAACAAACAAACTAACAAATGATATGATGGGAATCACATTTATAGAAATGGCTCACCTCAAGAGAGGGCGCTGCGACCGGTGACACAAGTCAAGACCAGCTTCGCTCCAGTACTCAACACTTGAGACAAAGGGTTTATGACAAAAGGCTCAATATCTGACAGAGGTAAACAACGGCAACAACATAAATTAGGCACAAACTCTGCAATAGAAACGTTAATGTTTTTCTTTCATCTTTTTTTCGCCTTCTTTTTTAAAACAGTCACAGAATGGATTAAGATAATTCTTTTTTAAAACAGTAACAGAATGGATTAAAATAATTCTTTTTTTAAAACAGTCATAGAATGGATTAAGGTCATTTTAAAAAAAAACAATCATGAATGGACTAAGGTAAATTTTTTCACACAAGAATAATTATAACACGTTACGAAGCTGTTGAAGTAAAATTTAATTAATGTCGTTATGGCCCATAGGGCCGGAACTTATTTTGATCTCTATCATGTAAAACTAAACAGATGATAATACATCATTATACATGGCCTTCTAGAAAGGATATTTTTTTCTCTGCTAGGGGAAGAGATTGCCAAGTGGCTAAAAGCATTGCACTGTGACCGAAAGGTACTGGGTTCAAGCCCTACTTGAGGCATTTCGGTTTTTTCCTTGGGCGAAAAAATGTACCCTAATTGCTCCCTTTGGACAACATGGGTGACTCCTGTTGCATCGAGCGTCAGCCCGGTGACAGTCTTTATTCCTTTCTTTATAGGATAGCACTAATTTTTTTTTTAGTAGCACCCTATTGAAAAAAGATACCATCACCACCCAATCCCTATTTCTTTTCTTCTTCATGTCTGGGGAAAACCCCGGCTTTGAAGGATTAATACACAGTTACGCCAATACACAGATTAACCCTCCAACTGTCACACATCTGATCAGCCAACCCTTCAAAGTGTTGTCCACAAATAATAAATGTAGACTGCACCTCTAACATTTGCATTCTTATGGACATGACATGACCAGGCACTAGATGCATTTACTTCTGGCACCAGGGGCTAGTCTCTATGGCAGTGTTTACATAAATACAATACAGAACATTATTTGCTTATCAAATCAGAAACTGTAGCATCGGTAGCCGAGTGGTTAGGCTGCCAAACTGAGGATCATGAGGTCCCGAGTTCGAATCCTGGCAAAGCTAGGCCCGACGTTGTGTTCCTTGAGAAAGACATTTAACACGCATTTCCCCACTTAGCCCAGGTGTAAATAGGTACAGCACTAGCACTTGGGAGTAAAACTGCATCAGACTAGCGCACTGTCCAGGAGGTGACTATTATCACCTGTTCCGCTTCACGCTATAGAAACCGGGATACGCTCCGGCTGTATGGGACATGATTACTTGAAAGAACTGGAATCAGAAGGTAACAGACTACAACATCCAGCTGTACCTCAGAATCACTCGTCATCGGCAGTTAAAAGAGCGTCCCCATCTGCTCTTTGAGACGGGGAGACGACTTGTGTTATTTCTCATGGCAATTTACCCTTGTTTCATTTCATTGAAATTTTTTCAGGGTAAACGGACAGGAGACAGCAAAATGTAAGACATATACATATAAAAGGGTGAGAGAAAAGAAGAAGAAGCTGCATGCAGCGTTGCCAATCACTCGCACAAGAGACGACAAAATCTATCACAGGAACTAAGACCAAAAGTACGATCACCCACCTTGGAACAGGACACGTTTCCTTAAATTGTCATCTGAAAAAAAACCCATCCTAAACATCCCTCAACGCGCAAGCTTTGAACTTCTCCCCAAGTCCCAGTCACCCATATTCTCATGGACTGTCAAAAACCAAAAGATATGAGGCTGTTCCCTCCTCTCTGAAAATCCATCCCAAGAAAACATCCTCTAGACCAGGGTTCCTAACCGGGGGGTATTCACACCCCTTGGGGATATGGAACCAAAACCAAATATCGGGTGTATGGGAACCAAATATCGGGTGTATGGGAACCAAATATTAGGTGTATGGGAACAAAATATCGGGTGTATGGAAACCAAATAATGGGCGTATGGGAACAAAATATTAGGTGTATGGAAACCAAATAATGGGCGTATGGGAACCAAATATATGGGACTGTGAACTCTGGGTACTGATATAATAATATTTTTTAATGTATTAACTCATAATGATAACAGTCAAATATGAGGGGGAGGGGGGGGGTGTAATGCAACCATATTCCACAATTCATCACGGGTCTGGATTCATCGAAAGGCTAAGAACCTGCTGCTCTGGATGAAAGCAGCTCAGCTCAAGGGGATTCGTAAATTTCTTTGACGGCACTGCGTTAGAGGGCCCATATCCAGCAGCCACGAAAAACTACAGCCAAAGCCACTTTTGTTTCATTGCAATTCACCGTGTTCACTATGTGCGTGAATCAAAAGGAGACAGAAAGATAAGAAAAATGTATTGAAAAAAATTACAGGAAGGAAGTGGGTCGTAAGTAGCACCCGCAAACCGCCTCACTTAACAACAAGCACAACAACAGCGACATCATGAAATGAATGAGTAGAAAGGATAAACTTTAGAAACTACCCATGCTTCGATAACTGTAGCGTTTGCTAGCCTGGATGCCACAAAGCCCCTGTCCGAGTCAGTCACTCGTGTCAAGTAGAAGTGGTGCCTAGATCTGCTGTGGTCAACCCGTGGCACCAACAAGGGAGGATTTGCAAAGAGGGATGTCTTGGACGCCAATCCACCCCTGCTCAAACATCCACGAATACAAAATGTTATGGTCGAGTCTGTCGTCGTTGACATATTTGACCTGGCAGTCGATGACCAGGATCCTGACCTTGACGGCGGCTGTGTTCTGAGGTTTGCTGATCCAACCTTCAAACAAGACGTGGAGCATTTCCAAAAAAGACAAAAAGGCATGAAAGTCAGACAAACAAGTCATTACTTTCTCATTTAAGGCACTTAAACTTGATTCTGGTAGTAGTTAGTCACTAAGAACCAAGCGGGCTGTCTAGTTTTTACACGTCCTCATTGGGTACTTAAAAAAATTAGATTTGTATCCAAAACTAGTCACCAATCAAATTGGGCATCGCATCTAATAATTGGATCATAATGACACCAAAAACTAGTCACCTAATCAGATTGGCATGTACCAATAATTGGGTCATACCTATTACCAAAACTAGTCACCCCAATCGGATTGTTCAAATGCAAGACAAAGGCAAGCCAGGCACTTGAGAGACTGAACACTACCCTACATAAAAATGGTAAATAAAATGAGTTATAAATATCCCAATCCCAATGATCTTTAAACAGAGAACGGTAATCAATCTTCATGGAGCTAAACTGTGGTGTTGTGCTTGTAATCATGCATAACACTGGTCGCCGAACCCATGGCTGAACCAGGTGGGTTTTTCACAACATTGTTCTCTTTCTTCACTTAACTCAGGTGTGAATGAGTATACAAGTTAATCGATGAAACAATAATTTTTAAAAGCAAATACAAACATAAAAAACATAACCTTCTTTGTCGGAGGTAATAAAAATGCTTAAATACATAAAACTATTTTTGAAAAACATAATATTCAGCAATAAATTGTTGGAATTATTTTGACCTTCTCATCATTATTATCTCGTTTAATATTCATTTTCACCTGTGACCAGGCTTTGGCTTGACAGCTGGCTATTAATAGATTCACATACCTAAGCCCTCGTCGATTCCATTTGCATAAACACACTGGTAGATGACAACAATCAGGCACACTGAAGGCACTCAACATGAGTCATGCTTTGGACAGATGGACACATGACCACAGCTGCACCGAAACCTATTCAAATCCAAAGAGAAAATGCTTGAGAAACACGATTGAAAATCCCACGCGCTCGCCTGAAATTATGGTCACCACGCAGGTCAATCACTTATTTCTGGGATGGCTACCACATGTATACGTAAATCACACGTTGCTGGTATCACATGTTGCTGATGCCGCACAGGTAGTTTACCGCTTTTAGGCATACGGTTGCCGTACAGGTTAATCACACGCTTGGTATCTGGTTGCGGCACAGATGAATCCCACGCTTCTGGTATATGGTTGCGCACAGAGGAATCACACGCTTCGGTAAATGGCTGCCACACAGATAAATCACACATTTCTGGGATGTGGTAACCACACAGATGAATTACACGTTTGGTCGGAATTGTTGTACGGGTGTATCACACGCTTCAGGGATGGAGTGTCTTTAAGTGGCACGTTAGCATCCCTCTGACCTTTCAATAAAAAGCTGAAATAATATGAGAGCAGATTTAAACAGACATACAAATGTAGAAAATAAATGGTAATCTCTTGATAATGATCCGAATAATAACGATACAGATAATGATAAAAGATAATGATATTGGAAATGATAATGCGAAGGGGGTGATGATGCTATGTGCAATGAAATGATTGATCGATAATGATGATAATGACATCAATATAGATGAAGTATGATATAAGTAATGGTGATGGGAATAACACTCAAAGTTGTAGCTGACATCATCATCGTCAATTTCATCAGGACAATCAATGTAACAACGTGAAGGATGACTGCAAAAATAATGACGACAATGATGATGATGATAGTAAAGATGATCATAGTGATGATGATAAACAATGATGATGATGATGATGATGCAGATGATAATGATAATGATAATGATGATTATAAATATGATGATAAATATGATGATAAAGATGTTAATAATGACGATGGTAATGAGATACAACGATGGCAAAGATGGAGATAATGATAATAAGGTTGATAACAATGATGATGATGATGATGATGATGATGATGAAGATGATAAAGATGTTAATAAAGATGATGATGATGGTAATGAAATAATGATGATGCTAAAGATGGAGATAATGATAATAATAAGGAAGATGATGATAATGATGAGATAATGACGGGATAATTATGAGATAATGATGATGATAATTGTGATGTTAAAGTTGATGATAACGATGATGATTATCATAATGATGATGAAGATGAGAGCAATGATTATGATGTTTTAATAATGATAATGATAATGAAGACAACGATGGTGATAATGATGATGAAAATGATGATAATGATAATAAAAATAACAATGATGATAACAATGATGACAATGATTACTTTAAGATCCCATGACAGGTCTTTTGTAGAGTCAGGAAAGGATCTGGTGTAATCTTTGATAAGAACCTGAATTTGATGAACATATTCATGAATGCATTATTAAGGCAAATAGAATGATTGGAATTATTTACAGAAGTTTTTCATATATGGGTGTAAACATGCTTCTTACACATCATAAAATTGTTATTCGACCCATACTGGAATATGGAAATTGTATATGGAGGCCTTTATTTAAACAGCAATCAATTCTTTTAGAAAAAGTACAAAGACTAGCAACAAGGTTATTGAGAGAATCGGAGCATGGTGATATGTCATACGATGTATAATTGAAATTTCTTCCCCTCACTAAAATACAGAAGAAAACGGAGAGATCTTATTCAATTGTATAAAATTTTCATAACATAGATAATACCGATTATAAATCATTATTCAACT
>JAXRKP010000744.1:150000-177500 GCA_037039925.1 Doris montereyensis
TAAAGTACTACAAGTATTGGGTGTCGTGTAGAATGTGATGAGATTTCTACTGTAAAGTACTACATGTATTGGGTTTCGTGTAGAATAGACTGAGATTACTACTGTAAAGTACTACATGTATTGGATTTTCGTGTAGAACATGATGAGATTTCTACTGTAAGTATGCTTACTACATGTACATGTGTGGGGTTGTTTTGTGTATAATAGACTGAGATTGTTACTGTAAAGTACTACATGTGTTGAACTTTGTGTAGCATATACTGATATTTTTACTGTAAGTATGCCTACTACATGTACATGTATAGGGTTTTGTGTATAATAAGCTGAGATTGTTACTGTAAAGTACTACAATTGTTGAGTTTTGTGTAGAATATGCTGATATTTCTACTATGAGTATGCCTTCTTCATTATATTGCGTTTTGTGTAGAATAGGCTGAGATTGCAATTGAAATGTACTATTGGCTTTTGTGTAGAATAGGCTCTCTCTCTCTCTCTCTCTCTCTCTCTCTCTCTCTCTCTCTCTCTCTCTCTCTCTCTCTCTCTCTCTCTCTCTCTCTCTCTCTCTCTCTCTCTCTCTCTCTCTCTCCCTCCTCTCTCTCTCTCCCTCCCTATCCTCTCTCTATCTCTCTCTCTCTCTCTCTCTCTCTCTCTCTCCCTCCCTCCCTCCTCCCTCCTCTCTCTCTCTCTCTCTCTCTCTCTCTCTCTCTCTCTCTCTCTCTCTCTCTCTCTCTCTCTCTCTCTCTCTCTCTCTCTCTCTCTCTCCCTCTCTCTCTCTTCCCCCTCTCTCTGGTGAGCAAAAGGATGGTGAACATGGTGATAGGGGCATACATGTGGTGAGCAAAAGGATATAGTGAACAAAGTTATCTGGCTCACTTTGAAAAAAAGATTGGTGATTCCTATCTATTACAAGGAGTGGACCAGGCCGTGATAATACTCCATTTCCTGGATAGTATGATGCAGTCAATTTCACAAACGTTTTTTGCGGATAACTTTTTTGTTTTAAAAATTTTGCGCAGTTCTTTAAACGCTCATGTCGCGATATGCATGTCTTTTAAAAATTTGTTGAGCTTGAAAAATACGTTTTAAACACGTTTTCTTCAGAGCATTTAAAAAAATTTAAAGGATCATAACACCCCTAATTTACAGGGCTTACAGCATAAATTTGCTTCATGTCATTCTTAAAAGCAAATTTATGCTTTCTTTAAAGGCATCAGAATCATCGTCTTCATATTCATTGTCGTCTTCTGCCGATTCAGGCTAATCTGCTGTAATTCTTTAGATGTGAGTAATAAACTTGCTAGTATTAAGCGAATGTTGCAATAAAATAAAGCAATTAGTTGTATATTATTCTTATACAGGTTTATTGATACCATCCAGATGTCACGAAAAAAGACGGTGAACTCTTTTTAAATTCAGCATTTACTGTATACCCTTGAATACGTTTATTTTAAACATTGTCCATGAAATGTATCCATAGTTTTATAAAGGATTTTTTGTGATTTTACGTTAAAATTGAACGAAAAAATAAACCATATTGCGACATGAGATATCAAGTAAGGATATCCCGAAAAAACACTGCCCATATGAAGTGAAATTGGCTATAGTTTGGTGCAGAAACACAGCATGGGATCTGATATTGCCATGATTCAAACAAAAGATATCATAATGCCAAGTTCATAAGCCTAACTTTTATGTCTGTAAACCTAGATAATATATTTAGGTTTAGTTCTCTACAAAGAAGGGAGAAGGAGTGCGGGAGAAGAGGAACACTGACAGCAGGGGACAGGGGGGGGCAGAAAAATTGAATTTGTGTGGTAGTCGGTTGCTCTACCAACTGAGCTACCGGCACCTCAACATGTAAGCAGAAATTGAATTATACATAACCATGACATACATGTAAAGAGAAGTAAACTTCAACAGTCAATTGCACATTAACGTGAGAATATCTAATAGTGGTAAAATATAAAGACGGAAGCTATATAGATCTATATATAGGATATAAATATTAAACAAGCAATTAATTAATATTTTCATGGATTTACATGTGATATAAGAACAGATTGTTTTACATCAACAACAATAAGCAGATTTGAATGGGTATATTTTCAGTTTTCGGATTACATTTTTAACATTTTAATAGAGTTGCACTCAATAAATACGGAAGGATTATTCCAGATATTAGGACCTTGATATTTAAAGAATTTTTTCATCATAACTTTTAAGTTTACTGTTGATGACTTGAATGAAATGGTGTTCTTAGATCTTAAAATACGCTTGAGGCTATATACATACTTGTATGAGGGCAGTAATAGGCCTAGATTAGATCTAGATCTAGAAGGTGGAAAGGAGGATCAGGATAGATCATTTAGGCATTGGTAAAATATATTTGCAAATTTGTACTTCATGCGATAAATTAAAAGGTAGGCAATGAAGGGAAGATATAATAGTTGTCTCTCGTATACTTCTGAATTTCAGAAAATAGAAATGTCACTTGTCGGTGCATTTAAATAAGCTACATTTTGTTCACAAACGGTTAGGACAATAATCTTTTTGACAATGCCCCTCCCACTTTTTTTCAGCTTCGTTCGTTAAATAAAAGATCAACACATCGAAGACGACCGTCTATTCATATTTATGTGATGATAGTGTACACATCTTTATCAATATAGATCAAGATTATTTCTTTAATGTCTCATTTCAAATCATGTAAATACTTACATTTACCGTAGCATCAACAATAGTTGTCATACGATCGAAGGCTGGAAGTTGAAGGCCTTGTGTTTACTGTACCAAGTGTGCAGACATACGTTTTGTTTTGTTAAAAAAGGTAAACTTAGTGATAGTTTTGCATTGGATGGCATCCACCCCAAAGAAAAAGTCACATGATAAGATCACATGACTTGATACTAACTTTTATTACTGTTACAGGTTATGGCTCCTTATTGTTGTTCTGAAGGCCTGAGAAAGGTCGGGAGAATAGATCTAGACAGGACAGATCTAAACATAATGCAATAATACTTTGATAATTTACTATGTTGTGAATTTTGACAAAGGACACGGGTAGGATATCTAGATCTAACCATGATTTATATATTGTATTTCAGTGTATATATCTATTTTTGTATGATCTATAAAACTCGATTTCTCTAGATATTGCACATTTTTAAAATTAAATAATCTCTATAGAGACAATCATTCAGTAATTCACAAAACTGATTAACAGTGAGTAAGTGTAGATCTAATTAATTGTCACTAGAATCTAGATCTTGATCTAGAGCTACCTTTTTGCTAATAATATGATACAATATCGGCACAAGGTCACGAAGGTGTGATTTTTGATGGGACGAGCTGCTAAAGCCTGAAGGGACCTAATTTTTCTTCCCTTAGATTTCGGGGGGGGGGGAGAGGGGAGTGGGGTGTTCAATTCATGAGTCAGGGAGATATGCCTGGATGGGAGTCCTGTAATGAAAGAGACTAGGGGGACATCTTAATGTCATCGGGATAATGGCACTTTAGCGCCGCCGAGATTTCACCTCGAATACGATTACAAACCCAGCTTATAATGTCGATACTGGGCATGATCCCGATAGCCCTCTTTGACAATCTCATGCTCCTCGAGCGTCATGCAACGTCTTATGAAGGGCCTCTTACTTACGTGTGTGTTCTCCAGTCATCACCCTATTATTACTCCTACTTTAGCACAGCTGACCATCGTAGTAAATGAAGTTGAAAATAAACTGTGCTTAAGTGGGAGTAATAATAAGGAGACGCGACTTGGATCAGGCAAGCGGGGCTTTGAGTCATCTTCCTATTATTACTCCCTCTTTAGCACCGCTGACCTTAGACACAATAGTGGGAAATACACTGTGGCGGTGCTAAAGCGGGAGTAATTTAATAGAGAGACTTGAGAAGTTGACTTGGAAACATACGAGCAGGGCTTTTTGTTGTTTGTTTTGTTTGTTTTCATGCAGGCGACTGAACCCCCACACTTTCCTCAAGAAGAGGATAAAACTAAGAAACAGAACCAGTAAGGAGATAAAATAATACTATCATTATTATACCCGCCATCAGGAAACACGAATTGCGTTGGTCAGCTATTTTGAAAAGAAGGCAGACACAAGGAGTATAAAAATATATTCAAATATCGACATGGGAACACTGTTTCTATTGATGCAGAACCCCCCCCCCCCACCATCCCACTCTCTCCCAGGATAACAATGAAAATCTAATTTCAGAAAAGTTTTTCTCTCAAGTCTAAAATATATCAAGTTGGTACGCATTTTGATCACCACAAAGTACGCGATCTGAAGAATCTAGTTTTGATTTGATGAATTATTGTCAATATTATTTAAGATCGGCCGAATATTATGGGAAACATTCTGCACACCTGTTATAAGAAAAAATTTGTTTAAATAACATCTATAAAATAAAATAAAATTTCATCCAGTAGCTTTTTTTTTATATATTTCTTCAAATTTTTGCAAAACATATTTTTTGTGATTAAATTTGTCAAAAATTAGAATTGTTGATGTATTTTCAAAAACTTCATAAAATGAAAACCGTTTTATTTAGCCTAAAAAGCTACTGAGCGTGGCTAGATATTGAACAAAATAATGTGTGTGCAAAGTTATAGGCAATTTTGTGTGTATATAACTGAAAAGCCTATTTGAAATGAAGTTAATGGTATCGGTGGCAGCTCTTTTACTTTCAGTTGGCATTAGAATGAATGTAATAATAATAAAGTCGAAGATTGATGCGTTGAAGGTATCGACAGATTCATTTGTTCAATGCTACGAGCCATCAAGCAGATTTTTAAAATCAAAGTATTGATAGCTGGTTGTTAGTTTCGCTTTTAAACTGAGATTATGATAAATTAATGTAGTCAGAAACTAATGTGTTGAAGGTATCGACAGATGAATTTGCTCGATGTTATGATCAATGATCAACGCTAGGAAACAGTGATCACTGCTTGAGCATCAAAACAGTAATCAGGAAGCCATGAACATGAGAGATCAAGTAATTCTCAAGGCTTGCCCAGGCCTACCTCCTCCCTCTCTTCTTCTCTTCCATCTTCTCTCTCTCTCTCTCTCTCTCTCTCTCTCTCTCTCTCTCTCTCTCTCTCTCTCTCTCTCTCTCTCTCTCTCTCTCTCTCTCTCTCTCTCTCTCTCTCTCTCTCTCTTCATCTCTCAATGTCTCTCTCATCGTAAAGGATATTGCAATTATATGCTGTCTCAGATTTCAGTTCCGGCAAACCTGTCTCTATAAAATGTATGTTCATTAATCGGGCAAACTGTCTAATCTGACATTTTTTGCTAGGTGATAGTCTGTTTAAAGGGCCTACAGATCCACTTAAAAGTACTCATTTACGTTTTAAAATATAACAAAACTGTTATAACATTCATATTAAATCTAACTAAATGGTGTGTATCAATGAATACTTTCATTCATAACAATTCACAGCCATCATAATTCTCATAATTGATATTAAATACACATTAGAAATAAAAATAATATAGAATGTAGCGAACCATCATGATGAACAAAGAAATAAATCCACTGATCAATGTAGATTAAGATTCAAATACTCAATTATGAAATGCACTGCCTTGAAGCTCAGTCTGAAGACAATCTTTTAAAATCATTAAACGAGGTTCATGCTTTAGTACTATTACTAAGAATGTTCCATACTCTTGGAGCGATTTTTTAAAACTCTTTACTTTAAGATTTGTCTTTCATCAGAAGGCCAAATGGTCTGCTGCTATATTCAATACAATAAAATATTCAAATTCAGTTTCGGCAACGCCGCGTGTCTTGCTATCTGGAACGTGTCATTTGTAGATCCACGACATGTAGTAGGCCTCAGAAATGTTAAAATCGCTGTCAGATGCTCCTAGCCAGTGTCAGGCTCTTTGTATTGATGCCAGACACTCACCAGATAAACGAGATGATTGACATTCTCTAATGTTCACATCGGCACGTGACACTTACTTGCCCGTCATAAGAACATCTTGACCAAGTTAAAGGCATCGCCATAACCGATGGGAAGTAGAAGCATATTTTCACTAATAAAGTATGGATGATGGCCTGGGTTAAAGGCCTTTTAAATTGTTTAATTATAGTTGCTACGGGTAATAAAGCAAATATAACAACTGATTGTGGCACTTGAATCTATATATATAACACTTTGAATTGTGAAAAACTATATATATATATATATAAACAGATTTGATAAACTTTCAATTAGTTGGCCCACGATATGAAACAAACAAGTTTACAAGCTGTTTCCAGGGCTTGAAATTTGAACACACACCAGATGCTGCCCTCCACGGTTGTAGATCTGACAATCTGTCATTATGTAAATAACAATGATTTATTATTTTACTAACTTGAATAACATTAGACTGACCAGACTTTAGTTATTGAATAAACTTTATATTATACATGCATTATAATATATTCCAACTCTCACATAGAACAAGAGAGGTGGTGATAGGTCAAATGCTAGTGTGATCAGTGTCAGGGGTCTTTCTTCATCTTATTTCTATATATATATATATTGTAGATTGATTTACAGGAAAAATTGAACGCAAGCTATTTTCTCTATTATTGTTAGAGGAAATAATGAACAAGATGTATTCTCACTATTACAGGAAAAATTTAACATGATGGCGTATCCTCTATTTTTAGATTGATTTAAATGAAAGATAGAATGAAGTGTATGGTTTATTTTAGATTGATTTAAATGAAAAGTAGATCAGGATGCATATTATATTCTCTATTTGTGATTGATTTAAAGGAAAGATAGAGCAACACGTATATTCTTTATTTGTTAGGCTTGTGTACTGTGTATTCCCCAAGGAGCTGCGAAGGACTTTGCATGAAATGGCCTACTGGGGGATAAATGATATGTACAGTCAGTGAGTCTGCACTTGTGCGGGGATACGGTCTATAAATCAATCCATCTTTATCTATATTATAAAGTTTTATCTTGTCTTTCAAATCCACCAGCGTTTGTAAGTGTGAATGGCTGGGTGGGCGGTTTGCAGGGGGAGGGGGCTGCAGTTGTTTCCTATTATCAGTTTTATCACCCTTAGATCGCCACAGATGGTTGACAGGATACATTTACATAACAAATCACTTGTGTAGCTAATGGATAGGACAAATTACAATGAAATGAAAGGACACTCTATGCTCATTTTGTGTTTTTCATATATATATACACAGTGATGCTGGCTTAGTTTGTCCTAGATTTCATCCCATTATTTGCCTAATGGATGTCGGATATCTGACCTATTGTTATAGTATTTAATGGCAGTAGCTCCTAATCCCTCAATTTGTTTGCATTCAATCAATCACCTGTTTTCCTTCCAAAGCTTAAAATCAACTGGATTTGGGCCACCATCATGTTTTCATTCTTAGTCAGCAGGCATTGGTTGTAGCTGAACCGTAGTGTTGTGAGCTGGTAATCACGACGACACTGGTTTGAACCCCACGGCTGGTATGGGTGGCTTTTTTTCACAACGTTGTACTCTTAGGAAAGGTACTTCACTCTAATCTCCTTGACTCAGGTGTAAATGAGTACACAGCCATAGGTAGAGAAATATCTTGTCTGAGAGTTAGTACGAAAAGCCTAACCCCCCCCCTCCCCCCAGGAGTTGAGAAGGACTTGCATGAAATGGCCTGCTGGGGGATAAATGATGTACAGTCGATGAGCCTGCACTTGTGCGAGGATGTGGACTACAAATCCATCTTTATATGTTATGTACCTACTGCTTTCCACCCACCACCCACCCCCGCCTTCATCTCTCATGGGATGTGTTTGCTTTTTTTTACTTTAAATGTCAACAAGATGTAGAAACTATAGAATCAATTCATGCAATGATTTATGAATGTGGCGTTTTAATCATCTCCTTTTGTATTTTTTCAGATTTGAAAATTTGAAAGTTTGAAACCGAGTCAGGTCGTCTTCAAGATGATGGGAGTGAGTTTTTCTTGTTGGCTTTGTTATTTTTTTTATTTACTTGTTTTCTGTGTTGTTTTGTTTTTGAGGTTGTTGGGGTTTGTTTTTTTTTTGGGGGGGGGGGGAGTTTTGAAGAAAAATAATCTTGTTATCTTTTTGTTGTTTTGACGTGAAAGTTTTTTCTGAGTTATTTTTGTTTGTTTTTCATTCAACACCCATCTCTCGTTCATTTCTTTTGTTTTCAAAGATTTGAATGTTCTCAAGAACAAACTAATGTCTAACAAATGTTTTATCCACATTGACAACTAAGGTGACCCCCCCTGGTGTTTTGGTTGGTAGGATTTTTAATTGTACTCCATATAGCTGTGGATGTGGGTAAATCAAAACAAATACAAAATTATTTAATTGTTTTATTATTATTATTTGAATGTAATTTTTGTTTCGTCATAGATGTACCTCAACACAGCCACTGATATGGTAAACATCCTTTTCAAGGGATGGTCCACTCATTCGGCCAAAGGTAAGTGCTCGTGCGTAAATCTCCTTGTTGTGCAAAATGCCGTTAACCTGGTGGTTGTAAGTTTGCTGTATTTAGATAAATCTGGATGATGATTTTGTTAGTCCTGAAAGGAGGCAAGGTTTTCGGCCCATCATCAGCCAAAAGGTAATGGGTTCGAGCTCTGCCAACAGTTGAACAATTTTCTTGAGTTCTTTCGAGCAATAAATCTAAACCCCCCCCCCCCCCCCCTTGTCGATACATCGGAGAGGGATGATAAAAAGAAGGTCCTGTGTACATATCACAACACTTTGTGCACGTTTAAGATCCCTGGCTGTTTACAGGGCAGTCCCGGTAAAATGAAAAATCCTACCGAAAAGTCTGAGATCACCTTAGTAGTAGTGCATGTGGGTAAATCAAATTAAAAAAAAACCCTGAGATCACCTCAGTAGTAGTGCATGTGGGTAAATCAAATTTAAAAAAGAACCCTGCAGTAAATCAAATTTAAAACCCTGAGATCACCTAGTAGTGCATGGGTAAATCAAATTTAAAAACCCTGAGATCACCTCAGTAGTAGTGCATGTGGGTAAATCAAATTTAAAAAAACCCTGAGATCACCTCAGTAGTAGTGCATGTGGGTAAATCAAATATAAAAAAACCTTACAATTGTTGTAATTCAATGTAATCTACTTTGCCATTTTTCTCGTTGATTTCACTCCCGCAGACGTCGTGTTGGCATCGTTTCTCACCTTCCTCTTCACCTTCCTGTTTGAGGGTTTGAAGGTGGTCAAGACAGTCATCATAAGCAAGCGGAAAGTCAACCCCATCAATCCAAATGAAGGGCCCATCGTAGAGTATGAGACGGTGGAACCTCAGGCGGAACTCTTGGCCTCCTCAGGATCCCGTCAAATTTAAGCCAGATAAAAAGATACAAGTACGCACATGGCTCGTTTGTTATCTGCTTTGGATTTTTTTCCTTTTTTATCTCTTATGGTCTACGTTTTCATGTGGTTTTGGGTCCTTTTTTGCTTCCTGCAGTGTGTGTGATTGGGGGGGGGTCTCTTAATTTTGTTCCTCTCTTCCTCATTTTACTCACTACATGGCCGTATACAACACCGCATAGCTGCCAACCAGTACGTAAAAATAAAAAAAGTACAGGGATGCCCTTTTTACGTATTTATACGGAAATCCGTACATTTTGAAATTCTCCGTATGTCCCGTACATTTCGAAATTCTCCGTATCTCGATTTATTTCCGTCCGAAAATTGAAAAAATGTATACAAAACTTTTATCACGGGCGAGCATTTTATACCCGTCACCGATCCATCCGGTTCCCGAGCCTATAAAAACTATTTGACTGGATATTCATACTTTTACCGGTCTCTTCTCTTCCGCCCATCACTGGTTAGAATTTTCATTATTCATTAATACGAAGGAGCCACAGTGGAGTGAAGTCAAAGGCAAAATATGACAATAAGTGACAACTCCACTAATAAAGACAAAAGAAACACGTGACGTTTCGGGTATAACCCTTCATCAGACAACAAATGAGAAATATCTAGAATCTAGATCTAAGTACTACCTCAGGCATCACACAATGTGATGTCAGAAGAAAAACAGAAAGGAGGAAGAAAGAAAGAAAAAGACATGATGATAAGCGAAATGTATACAAATTACAAATGTATCGATGCAATAAGGGAACAGAGTAAACCGATACATTCGTAATTTGTATACATTTCGCACCTTCAGTGTAAATTTTTGCCTTGATTGATACTTCTTTTCATTCATTCTCTATCATTTCTTCTTTTTAGACCCAGTGAGATATAGATCTAGTCTTATAGTTATCCTATTTTTTCGTTCTTGTTTCCCATACTCGCACCTTTCTTTCTTCCCTGTCTTTTTTCTTCCTTTCTCTCTCACTCACTCACTCTCACCTCTCTCTCTCTCTCTCTCTCTCTTTCTCTCTCTCCCTCCCTCCCTCCCTCATTCTTCACTCCTCCTCTCTCGATTCTTATCATCTCTTTCTCTCTCTCTTCTCTCTCTCTCTCTTCTGACATCACATTCTGATGCTCTCTAAAGATCTCTTCTCTATTTCTCCCTCCCTCTATTTCCTTCTCACCTTTTATTACTTAATTATTTCCATATTTTTATTTCATTCTAGATCTGAACCTTCCATTCTCGCTCATTCTTCACACCCCCTCTACTACGTTTCTTATCATCACTGTCTTTTTCTTTCTTTCTTCATCCTTTCTGTTTCTTCTTCTGACATCACATTGTGTGATGCCAGAGTTAGTACTTAGATCTAGATTCTGATTTTCGCTGTTGTTATTATACTGGAAACGTCACGTGTTTATTCTGTCTTTATTAGTGGAGTTGTCACTTATTGTTATATTTCGCCATTGCTCATTAAACGACTCGCAATTCGCTGTTTCACTACAACTCCCGAGATATCTTGTTTCATTTGCGATTTGACTGTTTGGACTTAACTAGATCTGGACCTCGCATTTTTATTCTAAAGTGCTTATAATTGAAATAGATCTCGTGATTCAAGCATGAAGTTCCGCGAGGAAGATTTTGTTCTAGAGATTTTTCACTGGTTCTTTTGATATCTTTTGTGTCAAAATTTATCAATAGTTATTTTTAATAAAAACTTTTGATAAAGGAGTGAAAAATAAATTCAAAGAATGGCTTCAAGAATAGGTCGCTGATGGAGGATATTTTTCTGACTTCTTCTGAAAAATGAAAGACTGGACTTGTCTATTGCATAGAACGGGAGGACAAAATGAATTATAGTAGCAATGGCAAGAAAGCTCTGGCTTTGCACGTGAATCGAGCTTCTCACTTAAACAAAGTGAAAGTTTTAAAAAAACTGAACAAAAAACCCAACCCCGCTTGCTGCCGTTTCAAAATTTGAAAAAAAAACTTGACCTTATTTCACTTGCTTCCTATCACGAAAAAGTTCAGTATCTTTCATCTTGACCAGAGGGCATCCTTGAAAGAAGAGATGTTCATTTTTTTGTTTTTTTGTTTGTTTCTTGGAGTAATTGAGAGGAAGACTTTGGGTATGTAAGTAAAGTTCCTTCAAGGCCATAACGGCCCATAGAGCCGGAGCTTATCCCAGTGTCTATAACATGATGCGGAACAGGTGATAGATAATAATCACCACCTGGGCACGACGCTAGTCTGACACAGGTTATTAACTCCCAAGCTAGTGCTTGTAGCCATTTGAACCTGGGTTGAGTTTGGGGGAAATGAGTGTTACACGTCTTTCCCAAGGAACACAACGTTGGGCCTTTGCTTTACCAGGATTGAAACCCGGGATCTCACGGTCTGGACACCGCTACTTTGGGGTGTGTGACTGTGAGTGAGGCACAAAGGTGTAGAAATCATTTGGATTGTTAGGGTAATGTTGTTGTGTTGCTTCCTTATTTTGTTATTTATCTTCTTTTTTTCTTTTCTTTTTTTTGGGGGGGGGGGGGGGGGCGTTGATGCTTTTTAAGTGATGAAATTAATGACACTTATTGCTTTATGTTATATAATTGTGTGATATTTATCCTTTGTCTCTTGTGAACCAAATTGTAATTTTGTCTTCTGTGTGAATTTCACAGAATGAAGCTGTTTGCAGTGGAATGCCTGCTCCATACGCTGACCTTTGCTTACGGTTATGTCATTATGTTGATTGTGATGACGTACAGCGTATGGTTCCTTTTGGCCATTCTATTAGGTAATTAGTGCATGATATGGGGGATGGGGCGGGGCTTCTCTTAATTTTTGTTCCTCTCTTCATCATTTTGCTCACTTATTACGTGGCCGCATACAACGTCGCATAGCTGCCAACCAGTATGTAAAAAAAAACATATTAAGTGTGTTTTGTGGACTTTTAAGTCTGTATGTCTATATTTTTTACCTTGAAAAGTACGTATTTGAGCTTTTAACTTTCGTCTCTATGGAATAAACCTTTAGTTCACGGCAGAGACTCAGAGTGATTGGGTTGATGGTCCGGAGACGCCATTCTGAGTTTGTTAAACTGCCATCGCACCTTGCCTGAAAGGCCAGCAATCCCTTGAAGGGATTTCAGGCTAGATTATCAATGATTTCTATAATAGCACAGGCCATCGTGCAGATTAGAATTAGCTTGCATGGTTAGCGTCTGTTTTGCGATATGAAAAAGGAACCACGATGGTGCGAAGTCAGAAATAAAAAACGACATTAATTTAATATCACTTTTGACATCACTTCACTCTTTGCATTGAAATACCCTAGACCATTCCTTTAAGAGAGTTATTTTAAATGTTCTCATTTCAGTGTTATAGTTTTTTGAAGGTACTTTTTTTTTTCAAAAGTGCTTTTTGTGTTGTTGTTGTTGCTGTCTTGTTCAGCTCAGTACTCGTGTACCATTTGTATTGTTTTTTTGTTTTTAAAACTTTTTTTCAAACAGGTTCAGCCATCGGCTACTGGGTGTTCTATCCAATTGGGAAATACGTCACCAGGGACAAAACTCCAAGCAAAACTCCCGGGAAACGGGTTTGGTAATATGCAGAATCATCTCACAGTAAATTCATCAATTATGTCCGAACTGCCTCAAATTGGTGATCATCTCATTTTCCTTTTACACTAGTTAGCTGTACATTGCCGTCCAAGCACGAAAAACTTAAATGACGTGAAAGTCAGAATCAAGTATTTGCTGCTTATACTATGATAATAGATACGCAGCAGAAAACAATTAATTCATTGTCATATATACACTATGATCAAACAAGCCGTCTTTTCGGTTGAAGTTGCCTCGGACATGTGTGTCCCGGCAGTGCTTGGATTTTATTTTCTTCCAATAATGAGCATGGGCGGTAAAAGCTCTAGGAGATCCCTTGAAACGTTGACCAGCAGATTTACAAAAGCGTAGGTAGGTAGCCAATACCAATATTGGTGGCGAAGGCCGGCTATGTACAAGGGCAACTCAACTTCTTAAACGATTGGGGGGGGGGCCCCCATTAAATGCATTGCATATCAAAAAGACCACCGAATGAATGCCACAGCTCAATCGGCCTGCAAGCCTCATTTTTAGGCTGGCGTCCGTGGTATTCTCAGTATTAGATAGAAGCCAAGGACGGCGAGTGATGGTTATCTCTCTGCAATGTATAAAGAAACGAAATGAAACAGTCTATGATCAGTGCTACAACAAGTACAGTTATTAATTAGGCTTGATTAAGATGGAGCTACGTTCACAGAGTTTTGAGTTTTTTCGTGCTTGGCTGTAGAAGTAAAACCGATTACAGGTGAACCATGAGTTCCAAGTTAAACCGGTGTGAATGAGTCGGCCAAATTATACGGCTTAAGCACAGAGTCGAATCATGAAAGAATTTCCACTAGGTGAAACGTGAAAGAGTTTCACTAGGTGAACCGTTGCTAGGTTGCGTACTTACGAGTTTCAGTGCTGTTTTGTCGTATCTCCAGTTTTTTGTTTTGGTTGTTGGTATCTTGTGTAAGGGAGGTTGTAAATCTCTTCTTTTGAAATGAAATTTATATTATATTTTTATCTCGATGGCATCTCGTTATTTGCAGGATTGGAAATGCATTTTTTGTTCTATGTCCGTACATTTTGCCAAGGAGTTAAACATATTCATGAGCTCATTTTTTTATGACGAGCGGCAAGGAGAAACTATAAGACAGCACTGAGCTAATGATAGGATGTGAAGTCCTCTTTTCTATTTTTTAAAGCTTTCTTTTATATTTAAGCCTTTTTCTATAATACTCATAGCACATGCACTACTGGCTATTTGAAAGGTACTGGGTTATATTGATACATGATAATATAAATATATCGTCAGTGAAACTGTTAAAAACAGGCAAGTCCGTTTGACATAGTTTTATCAGGAGGAGCAAAAGATGTAATAGATCATCGAATAGGACTGCAAACACTTTTTATTGTGCTTTTTTTGGATTACAATTTGACAACTACTTTAGGCTTTAGAATATAGTATATGTGCAAAGAAATTATCGTTTGTGTACAAAATTGACTTACAGAATAGAGTTGAACGCTGTCAAAGATTTGAGAAAGAAAGTCCACTCCTTGACGTAAGAGGTTAGAGTGTCCATGGTGGGGAGAAAAGCAGAAATCTGCGTTTAGATCTGGAGCCTTTCTATTGGATCAAGGCCTTCAATAATTATTAAAAAACGAGTCTCATATCTGATAAATGGTGGACTTATGCGTTTAGACAGTTTCACAGACGATATATTTTCATATTTATGTACACGGGCGAGTCAAAAAGTAATATATATTTCTTTCATTGCTCAAAGAAATGTGAGCACAATAACATGTATTAAACCTCATATTGAAGCCATGCAATAGAGGATCCGACCTCTGTTTCTCAACACAGTCTCCACCTCGCTTGATAGCCACAGTCCAACTTTAGTAAGGCCATGGATGCCAGCTTTGAAAACCTGAGCAGGCTGATCGTTGAGACAACTATTCACAGCTCTTTCGTTTGATGTATAGTGAACAAACGGCATTACTTTTTGACTCACTTAGTATATATATATATATATAATGAATATCTATTCCATGGGGGAACAACTCAAATTTCCAAACCATTTCACTTATTTCACAAGAGGAGATAATAAATCATTTCCAAACTTATAGTCGCAATAAAATTGCTACTCGCATCTTTTCTTCTTTTAATTTTTTTTTAAATTTCAAAATAAGTACTTTTTTTTTTTACATTGCAAAGCTAGAACTAGAATACATAATTTGTACTGAGACAAGTTTTGCCCAGATTTAATTTATTTCTCTTTTTTTATGTATTTAGATGCTTGTTTTAAAAAATAATTTAACCGTATTACGAAAGTTTTTGTTAAGTCACCCTTTGAAAGAGTAAAAACGGTTGTGTTTGAGTCCCCTATCGAAATCTCTGTAAGTACTAAGAAAAAATACTGATATTATGATATACATCATTATAATAATATATTTTATATGCATAAATTCCTCGCTGCACAGACCTCTTAGCTTACAAGAATGGTTTCCGGAGTGAGTTTTTTAAAAGTGAATTTTAATCAGTGTAATCTCATGGAAGATAAAGTTATAAAAGACAATATTAAAACTATCGGTAATAGACGCTTACAGTAGCATCACTCTCATAGCACTTGTGTTGGGCTTGGTTTGGTTGGGGGGTTATATGACAATTTTTATTTTCTTCACAAGTCGCACATGTTGTTAGTTATATTATTATGAAAGATAAAGTTAATGAAGATAAAGTTAAAACTAGCAGTAATAGACACTAACAGCACTATCATAGCACTTGTGTTGGGTTTTGGTGGGGGGGGTATGATTAAATGTTTTTCCACAGCACATGTTGTTAGTTAGATTATTATGTAAATTAAAAAGTTATAAAAGACAATACTAAAACTAGCTATCACTAACACTCTCCTCACATCCCAATTTGTTAGTTCTTTTCATTCAACTTGAAAGCAAGGCTAGAAAAAAACCAAAGAGTTTTAGAATAGTTACTAGGGCAGACACAATGTATTGGAAGCTCATTCTTGGGGAAAGCTTTGAGGTCTGATGTAATGTGATGTCACGGACACAGGGAATCGCTTCTCATGTATAACTAACAAGATATCTACCCACTTCCCTCTCATAACTGCTTCATCAAACTTGTTTTTGTTGCTTTTTAAAATTTTATTTTTTGAAGTGGGTCGCTTGTGTCTAACAACTCTTTTTTCTGATTTCGTTTCTCTCTCTCTTTCTCTTTTTCTTTCTCTCTCTCTTTCTCTCTCTCTCTCTCTCTCTCTCTCTCTCTCTCTCTCTCTCTCTCTCTCTCTCTCTCTCTCTCTCTCTCTCTCTCTCTCGCTCTCTCTCTCTCTTCTCTCTCTCTGTCTCTCTCTATATATATATATATATATCTGTGTCTCTCCCTCCTCCCTCCCTCCCTCAGTCCTTCCCTCTCCCCCCCCCCCCTCTCTCTCTCTTCCTCTCTCTCTCCATATAATGCTTATGTGCGTGTGTGTGCACGTATGTATGCACATGTGCTTGTCCAAAGTTGCCACCTGTGGCCTTACACTCGTTTGCCCCATCCTTCTCTCCACAGTGCAAACTCATGACATGGATATCAGGCAGTGGATTTAAGCTTGAAAAGAAAAGAAAAGGAGAGAAAAAACAACGAAACAAAATAAACAAAAAGCAACAAACAACCCCCAACTAAAAACAAACAAACAAGCAAACAAACAAAGAGGATCCTCCTTCATTTCCTGTCAAATGTGAAGTGATGATGACGACTGTGTTGCTCTTCTCTTGTTAAAACCAAAGAAAATAATATGTCAGCAATTTCCTTGTGCCATATTATTATTAATTTATCTGAATACCAAAAAACCAGATAAAACAAACCGATTGCGAGATTATTTCCATTTACACCTTTGTTTTCTTTCGCCCATCAAAGATAACAAAAATTTCATACGTTGCATTTTTTTCTTTTTCACTTTAACTTTTGCATTTCACATATTTTATTTTCACATTTTGTTGAATTTTCAAAATCTTGTAAAATGTGATTTTTTTTCTTTAAGAAGATGCATGTGGTTGGTTTGGGGTTGTTTTTTGTGGGTTGTTTTGTTTTTTTTTTTTTGAGGGGGGTGGTTGTCCTTACTGCTACCATCAGTGTTTATACAAAGATAATTATTACTCATGTAAAGATGTATTATAATTTTGAAGGGAATTTATGTAATCAGAGGCTTGACTTATACTCAGCCATTTGAATTGAAATGAATCATTGATTATTTTAATTTATCATATACATGGATATGGACAATTTTGTGTGCGTATATATATATATATATATATGTATGTATAACATAAGGGTGTTGGACATAAAATATACATATATCATATAAGAATTCAGGCCCTACGTGTAGATTGTAAAGCTATTTGAAATGATGATGAAATTGACATTAATTGAAGAGAAGAAGAAAAACCCCACATAGATATGTAGTAATATTTGAAAATAATCTATTACAAAGTTGGCGTAGCAAGAATTGTTCAAGATCATTGTCACAAATGAAATTCTTGATTCGGCAGATTTAATTCAGTTTGTAGTTGATCGTCCTTTTTGTCGCTGTTTGTGTGAGAGTTGCGCTAGATATGCAGACACACACTTTTATTGTCAAGCTTCTTGAAAATTTAAATTCAGGGAATGATTAGAAAGAAGCCTAGACGTTGGAAAAAGGAAAAAGAGGAAGTAATGAAAGAAGACAAGAAAGGGAATTCTTTTTTACACAAAAGTCGTCAAACTGCTTCAGGCGTGGATATCGACCTGCAGTGACGGAACGTGAAAGTGTTATAGTTATGAACTAGTGTACAAGATCATGCCAGTCGGGGGAATCGGTAGTCTAGAGGCGAGGTGTCAGCCTCTCAGTCAAAAGGTAGTGGTTCGAGCCCCCGTCGAAGGTTGAAACATTTTCTCGATTCCTTTCAAGCAGAATCTAGCCCCTTGGTCCAGGTAGGTGAATCGACACCTAGTCCCATTGGAGATGGACGATGAAAAGGAGGTCCGTGTGCCGGTTTACAACGTTAACGATCCCTTGGCTGTTGACAGGGCAGTTCGGGTAAAAATTTAAAAATCCTATCAAAACCCCTGAAATCACCTTAGTTGTGGATGTGGGTAAATCAAATCAAATCAAAACCAAAAATTTTCTTCTGTGATAAAATTACGACTTTCTGTCATAGTGTGTTCATAATTATAATAACAATTATAATAATAATAAAAGATAGAATGTACATAACGCATATCCAACCTTATCTGATTCTCTATGCGCTATGCTATAGAAGAATACTATGAATAGTAATATGATGTTATAGAATATTTATACAGAAAATCGTAATACCTCTTGTCACGGTTTGTGCTTGATTGCTTAATGTGCTTTATTAACATTGATTTAAAAACGCTTGCTAGAACATTTCATTTCATTATATATTCACGTTTTTTATGCTAATTAATACTGGTTTTGGTCTCTTTTTGCAACATCCTGACACACCTTGAAAGCGGCTTCATTTCCTTGTGAGTTTTACTCCTGCGTTTGCTGACTGAACATTTTTTGCTTTGCTTTTTTCGGTTGGGTTTCTTTTCTTTTTCTTTTTTTTTTTTATCTCAGTCAGTTCACTCTTTTTTTTTTTTGGTAACATCTTTTGATATTGTTTTTTAAAAATGCTTATTTCAATTTTTTTTTTTTTTTTTAAATTTATATCAATGTATATAGATCTACATGTATTTTGTATTTTATACGAAATGAAATATTATCATGTATGTATATATACACACGAAAGATTAAGTGTCACACAGCGAGCATGAAAGGTGAAGGTTGACGTTTCCAGGAAATGAAAATTGAAGTCACCACCAATATATTGCTACTTGATGAATCTACTGCCGTACAATGAAGTTTTTAGAGAAATATGTTGAATGAATCATGCGTTTAGCCCTACCAGTATTGAGCAAATTAGCTTCTTTTGTCATTATCATCATCATTATCATGATCAGTTTTGTTAATATTCTTGTATTAGTACTATTTGTTTATGTTTACTTACTACTTAACATTCCTTAGCGTTCATTTGTTGTTGTTTTTATCATTATTATTATCATCATCATTATCATTATTACTGTTCTTATTTTCTTGTATTAGCACTATTTTTTAATGTTTACTCACTACTTAGCGTTACAACTTAGCATTAATTTCCATCATAGGTTCTAATGATCTTCTTTGCATGATTCCCCGTTCTTGTTTGTCTTTCTCATGGCGTCCAGTGATTGTGCAGGTTCTAATGATCTTCTTTGCGTGATTCCCCGTTCTTGTTTGTCTTTCTCATGGCGTCCAGTGATTGTGCAGGTTCTAATGATCTTCTTTGCGTGATTCCCCGTTCTTGGTTGTCTTTCTCATGGCGTCCAGTGATTGTGGCTTAATACTTAAACAGTCTATTTGGACCACTCTCGCACTAAAGCTGTATTGCCAAAGTTCTAATCTTGCCCTTTGATGGAACAATTTGTTTCTGTTTTCTCCAGTTTCTTTTCTTACAGAAATATCAGACGCCTTTTGAAGTTGAATATTAATACTATTGTGTTTATTAATTGATTAGTGGTCTAATGGTAGTAGCAGTAGTTGTAGTATTGTCAGTTGATAGACTAGACACAAGAAGTTTTTTTAATTGTAGTTTTCAGTGATTTGTATATTCAGGCTTTGTACCGGGATTTCATTCTTTCCTCATTCTTCTTGTCCATCCAGTTAAAGTGAAAAACAAATTGACAATGGAGATGGGAGAAAAACCCTGAACTTGAGATTCACCGTTACACCGCAAATCACTGCTTCACTACGGTTTTTTTCTTTGTGTCTTATCATAAGATAAAGTAGCGGTTCTCTGTGAGTTTTTACCGGTTTTCCTCTTCTTATTCTTTTGTGTCATGATTTTTTAAAAACTGAAACACAGACAATCCAATTCAGTCACGTGTGGCTTTCCCGTCTGGATCTGTTTTTTGTTATCAGTTTTTTATATTTATTTTTATGTTTGGTGCTATGTTTGCACAAGAATACGAAATTTCCAAAATTTCCAAAATTTCCAAAGTCCAAAGGACTTAGCATCGGGAGGATTCTCAAGCAACAGGTCGTCGGCTCAAGCCCCGGCTAGTAGAAAAGTTTTCTCTGGTATTTTCAAGTAAACCTTCCCCCTTGGTCAGTCCAAGTATATGGTTTGACACCTAGTCCCATCGGAGACGGATCATAGAAAAGGAGGTTCCGTGTGCAGATCACTTAAAGATCCTGTGGCTGTTTTCAGGATAGTCCAGGCACACTTAAACTTCCTACCAAAACCCCGGGGGATCACCTTAGTTGTGAATGTGGGTCAAAGCAAATCAAATCAATCTTGCTGAATTTTCAAAACTCTTCGTTAAAAGTACAAAATCTGCTCAAATCTATTTTTTTTAAAGAGAATTGGTTTCTTGAGTGCTGTGACTGAGAGCCCGGTAGAATGAGTTAAATATCAGTCCAGTTTTTTCATCAACTGAGTTGTTAACCCCCCCCTCCTTCCCTGTCACTGTCACTGTCACTGTCACGTCTCTTGTCACATATTATTTTTCAGACACCGACTCTGAGGAGCTCCTGCGTCGTCTACGAGACGCTACGACACATTCTGCCCGTTGCAAGAGTAGTAATGGTTTTGGCTAGATAATCTGATTACCTTTCCTTCGGTTTATTTATAAAAGGAAGAGAGCTAGTCATTTCTCCCTTCTTTCTTTGCTCATTTAATTGTGTCTACCCCAAGTGAGAGTCATCTCAGTACGAAGGCATGGCCATGGAATTTTACCATCACACTGTTTGCTCATCAGTCAAAGCTACATCACTGATTTACTGGAAATTCAGAGGTCCTGTGTGCTCATTGTGAGCTGTGAAGTATCCTGCCTTTGCTAATTTAAGAGGGCTGTCTCGGCAAAGTTTAACAACACAGTCTCTTTCCCAACCTAGCCAGAGGTTCAATGGCTTGCCGTGGATGGAATGAACAGGCGTGTTGATTTTGATTTGTTGAAACACGCAAAAGGAGATCTCAATCCAGCTACTTATTTGCTCAAAGTTATGAACATACACACGACACATATGTGCCTTAAATGACGAGTCATTGTGGGGAATCATCTGCCCTTTAAAGAAGGGGGTTGTGTGAGTATAGGGGGAAGGGGGAAGGGTGATTTTTTTTTTTAAACGATTTTAATTGAAGATCAGTGATAATATTTGAAAGTAAGAATTATGTGAAATATTAATAAAAAAGAGGTTGATCCTTTTCATTTAGATTTGAAACCTTCTATTGTCTGGACAGCTTTGATTAGAAAGTGTTCAGTTTGGAGGAGGAAGAACCAAGGAGTTTCTTGTAGTAGTAGGGCTTATGTCTTTACACATGCATGTTGTTTTAACTCACTCGTTGTCATCGGGCATTTTTGGTTGAGACGATTGAGAAATGCCGGGCATTTTAAAATACATATAAACAAAAATTTAAGTCAATGTTATCATACAACAGTATTTAAAGAGTAGATAATATGATTCAAAATTCATTGCGTTTAGAAGAAAAAAAACACATGTTCCAAATGATGTACAAAAAATGGGAAAATATTTTTTTTCAAGGAACACCACATCTTCCATAAACTCT
Source organism: Doris montereyensis (assembly GCA_037039925.1). Taxonomy (NCBI): domain Eukaryota; kingdom Metazoa; phylum Mollusca; class Gastropoda; order Nudibranchia; family Dorididae; genus Doris; species Doris montereyensis. Next base: position 171,619 of record JAXRKP010000744.1, read on the forward strand.
TTCAGTAATATACTTATATATATATTTAGTGTTTGGCTTCGTTCTAGACGAATCAGCATAATAAAGATTAATATGTGATCATACGGAATCAGATTCGCTTTACTAGATTTAGACAGGAGCTAACTTTTGGGTTGAAACGAATTTTCATCTTCGAGTGTTAAATTATCGAATACTAGTAGTACTAGAGCCATGTCTTGTTAACTTTCGATTTCCAGCAAAGGATATGTACTAACCAACTACAACCCTGTGTTGTCTCCATACAAAGGATTCGACTACACGTGTGAGAAATGCTGATACTGAAAGGTATTGGGAACTAATATATAGAACAAGAGGAAAATCAATTATTAAATACTGACGAGTGTGGGGTTTAACAGCCAACAGTAACACTAGAGTAACAGTCTATTGACGGGACCCGATATGTGATATGTGAAAGTAATGGCAGTGACATAATGGATATGAGAGGAAAATTGTAGTTTTGAGTTTATGTATTCTTCTATTGTTATTGTTAGTAGTAGTATTAGCATCTTGTGTTGAAATGTATTGACAGTGGAAGTCGCAAAACCGTGCAAATCCAAGTTTGGATGTTTTGAGAAAATCAAAGAAAAAGATGCTGCACTTTTTAATCTTTTCACAGACATGCACGGTTTGCAAATGTTAAAAACTAAACCCAATAGGGATACACGAATTGCTCAATATGGCTATTATATAGGTTTCTTCTATTTTTTTCTGTGCCAATCCTAAATAGACGAAGCATAAGGGCTTCCTAATGTTAAAAAAGAAGTAAAAAGGGTTTACTAAATTTAGACTTGCACGGTTTGCGACTTTCACCGTCGATATATCACAAGACTAAGGACTGGCTTTTAAAATTTTATTTTTGACAAGACCAGTTCAACGTTACCACAACTTGAATATATGTGCGAGTTTTTATTCACTGAAAATAAAACTAGAAGGCAATCAAGATTCATCATGTTTGAGACGTATTTATGAAACGCACTATACACGTAATTCAGGCATTGTTTTTAGTAAAATTTTATTTTTATTATGAATATCGTGAAGATAAAGATTATTATTATTATAAAGTTAAAAATTATTGTTATTACTATGATCAATGATATTTATAATAATGTATTATTATATATCTATATATTATATAACTCTGAGTTTCTTGATCTTTATGAACCCAGCATAATACTAACCATATCTTGCATGTAGGCTTTTAATGATCCCAAGATTTTTTTTCATTTGATCAATTTTTCTTCAAGAAATGACGTTAAGTTAATGAAAGCTTCATTGTTTTTCCGGTCTTAGAGAAGAGGTTTTATTCACCTAAGCCGATATTTCCAACGGGTTTTATGATTAAAAAGTTTGAATAATATTGTTCCGTGTCTACCCGCGTAGTGGTAGTATCATTAGTATCAAGTACAGTCCGCCCGCTTAATCCAAATTGTGCGGTAACTAACAGAAGCAGGCCAAAAAACAAAAACAAAACGAGAAAATGCCTTAATTTGACCTAGTTATAGGGGTACGGTATTAACGGTGTGCATTGAGTGCAAACGCTGCCATATTTTCAAGGTCATCAATGACCCTGAGTTTGGCTGATAAATCAAGATCTTTTCGCTTGTGTAAAGACATCTTCCCAACTGATAAATCTGCTTACTAATTTATCCTAATCGATCAGACAGAAACAATGAAATGCGTGACCAGTTTTCCAACCGTCTGTTCTTGACTTACTTGACTTATGCCTTTGTATCCCGGGTAGGGCAAAGGTCGCCAATGAGGCCCTCCACTCCACTCTGTCCTGCGCCACCATCGCTGTCTGGTTTCAGGAAATGCTTTAGCTGCGCAGGGTTTAGCCCCTTCATGCTGTTTTTTTGGTCTCCCTTGACCTCTTCTTCCCCTTGTGGATTCCGTCTGGTCTAGACGGGCTGGAATCACTTGCATGGATGTCATTTCCTTTGATTTGTGTCTAGACAAAACCACTTGACATGGACACGCATTCTTTCTTTGATGTTCGCTATACCTTGGTCCACCCGTCGTTGGCCACTACTGTCGCCTCACTTCAGTAGACTTAGTTACGTCACAACAGGGCCACCGATCCACCTTGCACCGACCGACAGTGTCTAACGTGTGAATGGCGTTAAGAGTTAGACATAGGGCACTGATTGTGTTGACTAGCAGGGCATCTATCCGTTTACATTGAGAGAAATTAACCAGCTTTTGCGTGGTACTATTGTGAAATTTCGCTTTTGGTTTATGACGGGATTTGATTGAATCAAATCTTTGATTTTCTTTTCTTTTTCTCAATGGGCTGAAATAATAATAGAAATTCGGATTAAGCGGGTCACGGTTGGGATTGACCAGTAGAAACAGGTTTTTTGTTTTAAGGAAATATTGGAATAATGACTGGGGATTTGTTAAAAGTGAATTTGGAATAACTGAGTCTGACATTATCTAATAATCGTATTTCACACTCGGGGTATAACATGCTTGAACATTTATTTTTAGTAATATAAATATTTGTTTTGAACCCATGACACTTGTCTTGTGATTATCAACATTATCCTCTTTATCATTGTGATTATTATTATCATTAATATTATTATTATTATTATATGTATTAAATTATGCATGTTGTGCAATTCTCAAATTTATGGAAGTTTGTTGCAGTATATTGATTAACTTGTCATTTTTAGATATATATAAAACTTAAAGCATTTGTGAGATGACCACTTATCGAAGTGAACAGGCTTTTGATCCAGTCCGTCAAATTATTGAGTTGCTTAATTTGTAGAAATTTTCCCCTCAGGATTAAATTTTTGTAAACGTTTGTACAGCTTACTACACTATTCTCGTCAGCAGCGTCTTTTAACTGATAACAACCCCCCTCCCCTCCTCCCTGCCAGATTACACGTAACTACATGTATGTAGAACAAGGTAGCACTGATTGATCTGCCGCTTGTCAAACACAAAATGTTCTAATATTGCAACAGCGGAGAGACATGCCTCTGAATAAGATATTCCTTAGACTTATTTTAAACTTAACTTCAGAGCCAGTGATCTCCCGCTCATGACACACATAAACAAAGTTCTTGGTCTCAGCTGACCTCCTACCTGCACGTCCATAAACTTGTCGCCTATAATAATATCATGTCTACTATGTTTATGACTAATTTCATCATACATGACCCCTCATCTCACTGTTTGTTTTTTACATTGAGTCGCTCCATGACAAAAAGTTTCAATTGCAGGTTCCTCATTTTTTCTTGCCAATAACAAATCTGTTTGTTGCATCATAAGGTGTTGCTTCAAAGAAACCCCCCAAAAGCTTTCATTTCTGCTTGAACGTGTAGCATTTATGTACAGTATACATGTGTTTTACAAATTATTGTGCAACTAGAGACTATCTTTTCTTTGCTTGCCTTGTTCTGTGCCAAAGTTCTCCATGGTTTTGTTTTTTCTTCTCACCCTGCAATATCTGTATATTTGATGACACTTCATTGTGTTTCCATAAGGTGCTCTGATGAATGACTGTACTATGACTATGATGTTTGTTGTTATTTTTGGTCATGTGAACATAAGTATGTTCATGACGGTCCAGAGGCAAAGTGTCTGCCTCTCAACCAAAAAGGAATGAGTTTGAAGCCCGCCAACGGTTGAACATTTTTCTCGAGTTTTTATGTCAAAATCTACCTCCTGGGCCAGATAGGTGGATGGGCAACTAGTCCCATCAAAGACAAGTGATACATAGGAGGTCCCGTTTACAGATAATCATGAAATGTTTACATAGGTTATATAATTACAGGTTATATTATATATAAATTTATCTTTGTTTTCAGGGTTTTAAAAATTTGTTTAAATTATTTTGTTACATGTTTTTTGGGGTTGTTTTTATTTATTTTTTTACTGAATTGCCTCCCATACCTCAGTCTGTTTTTTCCATTCCACCAAGTCTGTGGAGGGAAAAAGAGCTGTGCATACTAGCACATTATGCCGTATTCCTAGAAAAAACAGGAATCAACTCCGGATTCCCAAACGCTCAACTCTTGAGTACGTGGATTTACTTTTTGCTTTACTGTGAAAAGCTGGGTGTCATATTGGCACCCGACTCTCTCTCTCTCTCTCTCTCTCTCTTATCTCTCTCTCTCTCTTTGCATTAATGTGGCTGGGGGACGAGTGGTTAGGCTGCTGACTGGGAATCATGACGTCCCAGGTTCAAATCGTGGCAAAGCTAGGCCCGACGTTGTGTTCCCCGGGAAAGACACTTATCGCACATTTCCTTTTACTCAACCCAGGTGCAAGTGGGTACAAAAGTACAAGCACCAGCTTGGGAGTAAAAAAAAAAAAAAATAAAAAATCTACTTTAGACTAGCGTCCTGTCCGGTAGGTGATAATTATCACCAGTTCGGCTTCACGCTATAGAAACTGGGATGAATTCCAGCCACGTAGGCCGAGAAGAAGAAGCCTTGAAGGAACTTTACCTTGACCTTTTTACCTCATCATAGTAGTAGGAGTAGTATGTCTCTCAGCAGTACAATGCTTCCCCCCCTGCTAGACTGTGTTGTTGAAGTTTGCATGTACATATGGGTATAGGTGCTGTTGGAGATGTGCATAGTTAGTACTGATTTAAGTGTGAAAGCTATCACAATTCAAATTGATTTAAGTGTGAAAGCTAACACAATTCAAACTGATAAGTGTGAAAGCTATCACAATTCAAAATCATTCCACTTGTGTTTCAATTAATTATTTATATGTTTGTTGAGGGGTTTTTTTAATACTAAATTGCCTACCTAACCTCAGTCTGTTTTCCTCCATTCCACCACCAGAATTTACCACTGGCATTAATACTACATGTAATACTAAATACTATTGGCGAATGGGGGAATGAGAGTGGAACGATTTTGATTCAATGGGCGATTGGTAAGGACTCTTTTTTGACTGAATCTTTCTTCTCATGTATTTCATCACGTTGTTTACGTTTCCTTTTGTATTTCTTCAATTTGACTTTAGTGTTAACATTCCACCTCTGTTTAGAATTGAATGAATACTGAATTCTGAAAATGGGAACTAAATGAATGCTATACTGCTGATTTCAAACTCTTTGGAATCGTGAGAATTGATTCAGAATCAATTCCCAGGTTCTCTATGATTGAGCGTGGATTTCCAGTTGTCAGTGAATCCCAGTGCTACTTTCTTTTGTTTCCTGGTATTTGATTTGGGGGGGGGGGGGGGGGGGGGGTGTTCTTCTGGTTTTTTCGAGAGTTTTTAATGAGTTAATTAAACTGTTACAGATAATTACAGTAAAATGAAAGGTGGCAAATATTCTTACTTAATGCTCAATACAAAAAGAATCGTTGAAGGTAATTAATGACCAGAACTTCGATTCTAGCCACTTGGAATCTCAAATGAATACTGAAACTGAATGCATTCTAATACTCTAATTCTAATCATGGAATCTTGAGAATCGATTCCATTTTTCTCTTAATGGAATCGGGAGAATCGATTCAAGTTCAAGAATCAAATACTTGCCCAACACTATCTGACATATCACTGCATATTATTATTATTATTATTATTATTATTATTATTATTATTATTATTATTCCAGTGAAACAAACACAAAACTCAATTGTGACAGGACAAAAACAGTCATAGTAGTATTAGTGTGATTTCGTAGTTTCGTCTGTATGAAAGCCGTCGGTTGGCAAAAACTGCTTCTGTAGATTCTACTGCTTTCCTGTCCTTCTTTCACTCATCCTTCACCTTGCCACTTCCTCTCAATTCACCCTGAGACTTTCGCATATGGTGGAAGGGGTAAATAAATTTCAAAGAAACAAAACTTGTGATAATATAATGTAAGTAATTAGATAGACTTTCTGTCCTAC
>JAXRKP010000744.1:182500-195000 GCA_037039925.1 Doris montereyensis
TTACCCTGTCCACCATTTGTGGTGATCTCAGGGGCGAATTAAAGGAAAACAGCTAGATAAAGAGAAAGTGAAAGAAGGAAAGGAAAGAAATCGGGCTAACAGCAGCGCTACAACCGCCCACGGACAAGTAGTAGAATGACATTTTATTGAACAATTCGATTCCTTCAAAGATCAAAAATTTTATTTAGTCAGGATTATAGATAAATAAAGACAAAATTTCAACAAAACGTACGGCACATCAATACACCTCCAACAAATAATTTTTATGAGTGGCAAAAAGTAAAAAACAAAAACAAATTTTTTTTTAGATGTGACTCCAACTGTCGTCACACTGGAATGTACCCTGTCCACCATACACACAGTGATCTCAGGGTGACTTTTGAAACAGCAAGATGAAAGAAATGTGAGAAAGTGAAAGGGAAAGGAAGTAAGACATACCAATATCTGATAGCTCACACCCACCACACCACGACTCGCACATTTACCAAAAAACCAAATGCACTGCAACTTGTAGTTAAAGATCTCAGGACTGGATAACAATTTTGACTTTAAGTGAGGTTGACATTCATGACATTGAGGGGATAATGAATTTCTACATCAAGCTTCTCCTCTTTAAAAAGCACATCGCAACAACTTAAGATTTGAAAAATAACCGCAATAGCTGTCTTTGACAATAATGAAAATAGATCGATAAATAAAAATCAGCTGAAGTATATAAAAAAAGTTAAAATGAGGTATGGCATTGGAGACCGATATCGGACTTTTGACAAACGCAGAGAATGGCAGGGTAGAGGTAGATTATGAGTCATCATTATTTAGGGCGTGTTGACCCAGTTTCCGGATGATGGCCCTTTCCTGTTTCCTGGCTTTCACAACACCCGGAGGATCCAGCGTTTTCAGCCCTAAAAAGCAAAAACAGAAAGACAATTTTTTTAAATTAGAGTTGTCTGTTAGTTTGTTTGCAATTTATCACCCTCACCAAATGTGGTGATCTCAGAGTGAATTAAGAGGAAAGTGTGAGATAAAGAAAAGTGTCTAACAGAGTGACAGGAAGAAGTAGGACCTATCAGTAACATCTGCCAACCACCCAGAAAATTTATTTTTCAGTAGAAATTACAGCAAAAATTCACTCAAACAACTGTAATTTTGCTTATCATAAAGGATAAAAAGAATGTTTAGTAGTACATGAATAACACATTATTTTATTTTTATTTTTCTAGAGGAATATCAACAAAGCCTGAAAAACCAGTTGCCTTGGAAAGCCAATAATGATTTAATTTCGATGTACTAAAAAAACTGATGTCAAGTCATGTTATAGAAAGCCAATAATGACTTAATTTAGATGTACTAAAAAAAACTGATGTCATGTCATGTTATAGGAAAGCCAAAAAATGATTTAATCTAGATGTACTAAAACCTGATGTCATGTCATGTTATAGTAACAGTTGCCTTGGAAAGCCAATAATGATTTAATTTAGATATACTAAAAAAAATTATGTCCGTCATTGTTTTAATTGCTTAATGATTTTATTTTTAAAATTCCAGATCAATATTCACACGAACGATTGCACAAGTTTTGTCTGTATATCTTAATTTAGAATGTAGACTTACAATAGAATGATATAATTTTTCATTTTAAATGTTGTGAAAATTGATATCATTACTTACTATTATTATTATTATAAGTATTATTATTATTATTATTATTATTATTATTATTATTATTATTATTTCAGTAGTCTCCACCAAATTGCATGCCGTCAAAATACATGATTCATCATGATGCAAAGTTTTTCATGTGACCGAATTTTATAACACGTATCCCCCCCCCCTCAAAATGCAACAAAGACTGGCCTTACTTCACCAAAATGCAATAAGTTTTTGTATGTCTGTCTTCAATTCGTTGGATATGAAGAGTCAACCCCTGTGAAAAATAAACTTGATCACCTCTTCTTGCCTCATCCCAGTGATAAAATCTGTCATTTGCGTGTGTGTGTGTATGTGTGCATGTGTGTGTATGTGTGTGTGCGCATGTGTGTAGCAGTTAGATCTAGCTTAACATCGACTCCATTGAAAATGCATCTTCGTCAAAATGCAAGACTTTTTTGTCATCTGTGGACCATGCATTTTGTAGGAAGTTGCTGTATTATTATTATTACCGTTGTTGTAATTGTCATTATTATTATTATTATTATTATCATCAACATCATTTTTGTTATTACCATTTTCATTGTAATTACTACTGTCATTTATCATCATCATGATTATTATCAATACTGTTATCATCATCCTCATTAGTATTATTACTATTGTTATCATTATCATTAGTAATATTATTACTGTCATTATCATTAGTATTATTATTATCATTATTACAGTATAAAGAGAAGTCATAGCTGAACCGTGGCGTTGTGAGCTGGTAATCACAACACTGGTTCAAGCCCCATTAACTGGCACAGGTGGGTTTTTGTTCACAACCTTGTACTCTTAGGAAAGGTACTTCCTCTACTTACCTCCATTGATGTGAATGAGTACCCAGCTATAAGTGAGAAAAATCTTGTCAGAGTGTTAGTACAAAACACTTGAGCAGGCTTGTGTACTGTATGCTCCCCGAGAGTTGAGGAGAATTTTGAATGAAATAGCCTTCTGGGGGATAAATGGTGTACAGCCTGCACTTGTGTGTGGGGATACTGACTATACATCCATCTTTATCTTTATAATCACATCTACTCTCCATTTACCTGAGATCCAGATGGTGGGCTCCACCAATGACAGGAATGGCAACAAGGGAGTTAGAGATACTATCTCGTCACCTGCAAGAGCAAGCGTAAAAACTGTTTTGCTGAGACCTTCACGAAACCCTCGATGAACAAAATTTACTATTAATGAGACTCTTCACAGATCAACATTCATTGAAAACTAACTACATAGATATATTATTAATGTGATGAAGACTCTTCACAGATCAACATTCATTGAAAACAAACTACATATATATATATATAATGTGATGAAGACTCTTCACAGATCAACATTCAATGAAAACTAACTACATATATATATATTATTAATGTGATGAAAACTCTTCACAGATCAACATTCAATGAAAACAAACTACATAGATATATTATTAATGTGATGAAGACTCTTCACAGATCAACATTCAATGAAAACTAACTACATATATATATATTATTAATGTGATGAAGACTTCACAGATCAGCATTCAATGAAAACAAACTACATATAATGTGATGAAAACTCTTCACAGATCAACATTCGTGAAAACTAACTACATAGATATATTATTAATGTGATGACTCTTCACAGATCAACATTCATTGAAAACAAACTACATAGATATATTATTAATGTGATGAAGACTCTTCACAGATCAACATTCATTTGAAAACAAACTACATATATATATTATTAATGTGATGACTCTTCACAGATCAACATTCAGTGAAAACAAACTACATATATATATTATTAATGTGATGAAAACTCTTCACAATCAACACTCAATGAAAACAAACTACATAGATATATTATTATGTGATGAAGACTCTTCACAGATCAACACTCAATGAAAACAAACTACATATATATATATTATTAATGTGATGAAGACTCTTCACAGATCAGCATTCCATAGTGTGAGTTTTGCATTTTTCTTTCCTTCTTTTAGTCTGAGCAGGATGCCCTCAGCTAGGGGTTAAATTTGATATATCATGCATGTCTTCGAAATGGAAATTTTCCTCTTCTGTAAATCACTACTTTCACAGGGACACCCATTAAGCCATTAATCATTTATTTTAGGAACATGAATAATGTCAATGAACTCAATACAGTGATTTATCCAACAGTGGGGTCAACTTACCCCGCCACCCCTCCATGGGTCAAAGGTTACCCGTTTGAAAAAGATGATGTTGGTGGCAGTTTTTATGTCTGTGGAAAAGGCAACAAAGTAAGAAGAAAAAAGAAGCAATAAACAGAAAAAAAGTCTCATGAGCGTCGTTTTAACATCTTATCTGTGCCATTTCAAAATCATATCTGTGTCCTTTTAAATCTTATCTACATCATTTCAAATTTAATCTGTGTCATTTCAAAATCTTATCTGTTTCACTTCAACATTGTATTTGTGTCATTTCAAAAATCTTATCTGTGTCATTTTAAAAATCTTATCTGCGTCATTTCAAAGTTTGTCTGTTCGTGTCCGTTGTAGTGTGGCAGGAGACTCAGTAAATGTAAACTAGGAAATCCTTGGAAAAAAACACCCCCCCCCCACCAGTCTCTCTCTTTCTTTCTCAAGATCAAAAACTTAAAACTAGATCTAGAGTTTTTAATTGACTGCAATGTAAACATCTCCCCACCTCCTCCCTAGTAAAAATCTCCATTATGGCAACCACCCCACCCTCTTTTTTTTCTTCTTCAATAAAACCGGAATCTAGATCTAGATCTGAATCTAGTATTACTGTATACTATAGTACATGATTGCCTTCTTCCCGGTTCTACCCTTTCCCACCCATGTCTACAGTGTAGTGGAAGACATTCGTTATTTCTTTCTCTTCCGATACCGTATGTCAGACTCAGTCACCTTTTATTTTGTCATCATATGTTTTCACATCGACTTTCTTCATGCTCTCCCTTCCCCACCTCTATTCTGCTATCAGGCCGTGCGTGCATGGTATCCCTTCAATCATCCAACCTTCTCTATTCTTACTAAACACTTGCATTTGCCTTTTGGTCATCCGTAAACTCCCGACTCCATATACTCTCTCTAATACTAACACACACATGCGCGATTGGTCGCATTAAACACACACAAACATTCTGTCTAGCCTTCTTACACACACACGTGCGCGATCGGACTTAAAATATGCACATTGCCCTCTGTCTCTCTCCCTTTGACACAAACTATACAACAACATGCGACTGGCTTTTAACACATGGCATTCTTAATCTCAACAGAGTAAAGTTAAATTGAAGAAAGGAGACTGGGCTGTAGATAAGCAGTTCATGGTATTGTATAGGCGCTAAAAAACTAAAAAAATATTGAAAGCTTTGTGTCGAAATCCGATACTAATTCCCAGGGTGCTCTGGCAGTTCACACCCGTGTGCCCATCTATATTAGCGTACTCAATGGTAGGCATCTTTGCACACTTTTTTAAATTAAAAAAAAAAAAAAATTTTTAATTTTTTTTAAGTTCCCCTTTACCGGAAGCAATTTTACGCCGGTTTCTTCATTGGAATAGACCCTATTTTATGACCAAGGAGTAAATACTTGAGACTTCGATAACTTACCAAAGCATCAGCTAGTGCTAACTGACATTTTTTGAAATTTCAGATGTTATTTACTCTCTTCCCATATACGCATCCGATAAATTTGTAATTTATATACATTTACGCACCTTCAGTGTAAATTTTTGCCTTGATTGATACTTCCTTTCATTCATTCTCTATCATTTCATCTTTCTAGACCCAGTGAGATGTAGATCTAGTTTTATATTTATCCTATTTTTTCATTCTTGTTTCCTATACTACACGTCTCTCTCTCCCTTTCTTTCTTCCTGCCTTTTTTTTTTCTTTTTCTCTCTCTCTATTGCTCTCCTTCTCTCTCTCATTCTCACCTTTTATCACTTACTTATTTTCATATTTTCATTTCATTCTAGATCTGAACATTCCACTCTCGCTCATTCTTCACCCCCTCTCTGCTCGTTTCTTATCATCACTGTCTTTTTCTTTCTCCTTTATGTTTTTTTTTCTGACATCACATTGTGTGATGCCTGAGGTATTACTTAGATCTAGATTCTAGATATTTCTCGTTAGTTGTCTGACGAAGGGGTTATACCCGAAACGTCATGTGTTTGTTCTGTCTTTATTAGTGGAGTTGTCACTTATTGTCATATTTCGCCTTTTGACTTCACTCGACTGTGGCTCCTTCGTATAAATTCCCCAGGCAAACTTTATAATTTTAAAAGAAGGTATCGGAATAGTTTAGTTTCAACATGTAAGAATCGCCAAACAGCAAAGCATGCATGACCGGAAATGGATGACAAAATGATCATTCATCGTCACGATCTTATTCGCATTTTCCTATTTCGCGTTGGGCCGATAATTGTTCATGTCTACGCCCGATTTCTGATTTCCCTCATGTTCGTCCTCAAGACATCATTTCCCCTGGTATTTTCTCGAAGCGGAAACATTTTTTTTCATTTCAAGGATTTCCCAGATGCATGGAAACCCTGTTTTTACTACCTGAGCCCCATTTCCTACTTGTTTTCCTACCCAAGACATCAATTTCCGACCATTTCAGACCTTTCAGACCTGAGTATGAAAAAATCTGACATATTTCGACCTTACTCGACACCCTGTCAATGGCTTTTAACTCTCACTCACTTTGGTTGCTAGCCGGAAAATAGTAATTGATTATCATAGCATCACATGCGACCAAGTGCTTTAGATCCAATAGCATGGCCAAAGTTACAACATTGTAAAAATGTTTCTAAATCATTTCCGATGAAAGTGACAAACAGTGTAAGTCCAATTTTGGAGAAAGTCAAAGAAAAACATACTGCACTTTTTAATCTATTTTCACAGACATGCACATTTGCAAGTGTCCAAAACTAGACCCGATAGGCATACACGAATCACTGATATGGTTATTATACAGGTTTCTATTGGTTCTTGTGCCCCAGAATCCCTAACTGGACGGAGCATAAAGGTTTCCTAATATTGAAAAAAGAAAAAAAGAAAGGTGTTATCAAATTTAAATCTTACACGGTTTGCGACTTTCACGGTCGATTTAAGTAGTCTGAGAAACATTTTCTGTTCATAACTGAATAACTTGGCTTAGACTTGAACAAATCCCTGGCTACGGGGCGGGTTAGGGATATTGCTATTATTTATAACGCCAAGGAACACACAACTTTTCTATGTTTTCAACAAAGCATTTGGTAACTTTTGACATTCATGGTCTGTCTGGGCACAATTTAAATGATGTGGAGACACAGTGTACCTGATAGTGATGCAATACAGAACTAAGGCTATCATTACTAAAACTAAAATAGAGTAAGTCCCATACTCAAACTAGAGCATAAGGTAATCAGGTAGAGTCCCCTGATTTTTCTAGGCATACGGCACAATACGGTAGTTTGTCATTGCTTTCCACGCCACCTTTTCTTTTGCATAGTCCGAATGATAGACCTGGCTACCCATTTTACTGCTGGGTTGACAGGAGGGCCAGAAAATGTGCCCAGAAACTGGAAACAAACTCAGGCCCCCTGGGTGGTAGTTAAGTCAGACAGTGGTGCTGATAGTGACAGTGATATAATACAGAACAAAGACTATCGTTACTAATAATACTGTGTAAAACTGTGACACTCGATTTCCCCAGAACTCAATGCCAGGCACCTCCGTCTCGGAGGCGACCCGCACGTGTCTTCATGCAGTAATCGTGTCGCGTTTCTTCCGTCCACGAGCAAGACTGGGAACATGTCCGTCACATTGTTGCTGCCATGCGGTAACGCCAAACCGGTGCATGCCTGGCCAAATAAATATTTTAAAATTACTAGTAAATGAATAAAAAAAGCATTGATAAATAAATAAATTAATTAAAAAAAAAGCAATTTAATTTAATAAAGAAGGAAGAATACAAAATTTACAAATGCATAAAAATAGAAAACAGATTATTGTAGGAATGAATGAATGATTTTTTCTAAACTGATAAACAAAGACAAATTAAATAAAAATGAACAAATAAAGGAAACAGTTGAAAATAAAAATTTGTTTTGTTTCCTAAAATAAATTCAATAATCAAGTCCAGGATGCATAATATGCTTCATTTGTTTTTTTGTCTTATTTGATTTACCAACATCCACAAAGGTGATGTCAGAGGTTTTGGCAGGATTTTAAATTTTGTCCAGACTGTTTTGGGATCTTTAACGTGCATAGCGTGTTGTGATCTGCACACGATACCTCCTAAAAATTGTCCGTCTACGATAGGACTAGGTGTCAATCCACCTACCTGGAACCGGGGAGGGTTGATTTTACTTGATTAAACTCAAGAACGTTATACAACGACCATGGGGGGTTGAACCCACGACCATTGGCTTGAGAGGCCGCCTTGCCTCTCTCTGGACTACCCAGTCCCCCTGCATAATATACAGTTTCCTTAGCCTGTAAATAAAGCATATGAATTAAGACCAGTAACGTCGTAATGAACTTCATTGGTACCTCTGCTGAAAAGTTTTACCTTTACACAGAAAGTCAGTAGTGAAGAATCTTCTAGTCGTCATTGTTGTTGTGCTGATGCCGTGAGCAGTGAAGCTCAGATCTGTATCTGGTTAGGTCTACACACTACATGTGGGACTATCAGTTGGGATACCAGTGCCACTATAAGACACATATTATAACAAACACACTATTCATCTGTCTTTAACCCCACTCCCTCTATTCCTGTCCTCCTCCCCTCTCCCCTTCAAGACCATATCTCCCCCCTCACAGAGTGGGAGCTTATCCCGTAGCATAAAGCGGAACACATCATCATGATCAGCTCCTAGACAGGGCTAGTCTGACGCGGGTTCTTACTCTCAAGCTAACGCTTGTACCCATTTGCACCTAGGTCGAGAGGGAAAAATATGTGCTACGCCTCTTTCCCGAGGAATATAATGTCGGACCTAGCTTTGATAGGATTTGAACCGGGACCTCATGTTCCTTTAGTCCAACAGCCTTAACCACTGGGCAACCGATGTCTCAAAACATCAAATATCCAAACTCCTGGGTCTGTCCCTGAAGAATTTGCTTGCCTGGAAATCCCAAGCGATGGCGTTGGGTCCGGTTCCACAGCCAGTCGGGTCGGTGCACTCAATGAACTCTGCGTGGATGTCAAAGCATTGCACCGACGAGTTGTATAACAGACCTGTCAAAACAAAATATGAAATAGTGAATGACTGTGAAAGACTGAATATGCGGATGGAATCAATTCATTCAAAGACTGTAGAAAATAAAGACTCACAGATGACGTCACCTCTACATGGTAGCAGCTATAGCTATATAAGATAACTTTATTGCCTTCATAGAAAAATTAGAATATGGTGCATATGTGCATAACACACATGCACAGACGGACAGATACAGGTTCTTTTTTCACATGCATACACACACACAGACATACATTTTTAAACACGCATAAACATTAAATCCTCACGTTACATACGATTAAAAGCTATAATACATTTTTCAAATAATCTTCTTGATAAAAACACAAATTAGACCATGGAACACACATGTAATAGATAAGTTGTTTACTTTGAATTGGTGACTTTTGATTTGATTTACCCACGTCACAACTAAGGTGATCTCAGGGTCTTTGGTAGAATTTCAAATTTTGACCAGACTGCCCTGTAAACAGCCAAGGATCTTTAACGTGCACATAGTGCTGTGGTCTGCACACGGAGTCTCCTTTTCATTGTCCATCTCCGACGGGATGAGATGCTGATCTACGTAACTGGAACAGGGGTGGGGGTAGATGTTACCGAAAGACTCGAGAAAATATTTCAACCGTTGAGGCAGGGCTTGAACCCACTACCTTTGGGTTGAGAGGCGACACCCTTGCCTCTGGACTACTGAGTCCCTGAATTGGTGACAATCTCAGGGTTTCTTACGAGCTGCCCTCTTCTAGATATATTCTGGATACGTGGAGAGTCTAACACTTTAACAAACCGTCGGTTCAGAATTGTATTGTCTAACCACATAATCCCGTTTTGAGAAGAAAAACTCTTCAAGTTCTGAGGTGAAAAGATAATCCAGAGTTAGGACAAAACGCAAGTGGAATGTGAGACAAACGAAGACTAAATTCAGTTTCCAGTTTTTGTTTGTTGTGACAACACAGTTGACAATAATTGCATCTGAAAATGATTTTCACTTCAAAACTGTTGAATGTGTAGTTAAAACAATATAATAATTTCTGAGCTGACGAAATGTATTTTTGCGTATGACAAGAGGCAATTGAAGGTCATTTCAATAGTGTTAAAGTGATATTAAAATGAAAATACATCCCGTTTACAGCCCTTTCGAAAGTTGGAATTCCCAAAGTCAACTGTGCCAAAGTCCATGATTTTGACATTTTTCACTTGGGCACACAATTGAAATGATTCCTTCAATTTGCTAAACACACAAGCTTTCTCTATGTGAATAAGATTTCTTGCTGCCTGCCGGAGACCTTCTATGGGAGTCGAAGAATTCATCAGGAACTCGCATGCCACCTGGACATGATTAAAAAAAAAAAAAAAGAAAAAAGATTTTTCGAATGATTTTAAAGTAAAGATATTATTTTTGAACACAATTGAAGCTTATGAAATTTATCAAAAACTTTTTTCAAGTTCTTTGATACAATAAACATGATTCCAAATTCTGCATTCATCAAAAATATATAATAAATACATTTCTTCATTCATCTCAAAACTGGAGACATACACTTTTGCATATTACGTAAATAACACATACAAAAATGTAAACGAGAGAGAGAGAGAGAGAGAGAGAGAGAGAGAGAGAGAGAGAGAAAGAGAGAGAGAGAGAGAGAGAGAGAGAGAGAGATAGAGAGAGAGAGAGAGAAAGATAGAGAGAGAGAGAGAGAGAGAGAGAGAGAGAGAGAGAGAGAGAGAGAGAGAGAGAGAGAGAGAGAGAGAGAGAGAGAGAAGAGACAGAGAGAGAAAGACAGAGACAGAGACAGAGAGAGACAGAGAGAGACAGAGAGAGAGAGAGAATGAGAGACTAACAAACAGACAGACAGGGACATAGAGAAGTAGAGGGAAAAAGGAATGTAGAAGAGAAAAACAACCTCATGAAAACATGAAACAGAGATTTATGACACCTGAAGTTCAACACGATGATGACAATGTAAGTGATGATTAATGATGCTGTTGTCAAAAGGCTGACACCTTACCTCTGGACTACCAAGACTCCTAATACATTTGTAGATGTGCATTTTGCAAGCTCTGGAACATTTGAGAGACACTGTTCCTAACGACTGTCAGGTTAACCGGGATACCCCCTCCTCCGATATTTTATAGCCGTTGGACCAAAGATCCGTTGTACCTCTTGATTTCTATTGTGAGAATATCAGTCTGTTTAGTTGCTGAAGTAACGTCACCTCCTTCACTGCTTCAAAAAAATTGTTTTCCTTGTTTTTAGAGCAAGCCTCTACACACACTTTTTTTGTGAAGTCAAACAGAGAGGTTGCAAACCATGTAGAAAGTTTGCTGCCACTGCCACTAACACAAAGCCGTTTAGAAAAATCAAAATGTCTCTGTTGTGTAGTGACGTGGCCGGCTGTCTTGTTTTTGGTAAACAAGAAACAGCACAATCTTTCTTCACTCTGTATATGATATGACAAATTATTTTTATTTAATGTTTCAAAAGAACAAAAAATTACCAAATGCCTGTGAAAATAATCGGGGAGAATTGCCATTTATTGCATAAACGTTGAAATTTGTGACAGCGATTTGCCAATCGTGAGAGAGCCGACCCCCGTTACACACCTTGACTGGGTTGCCAGGCATCTTGGACATGAAGTCGGTCGGGCAGGTAGTCCAACATGGCCATCATGGTGAGGCGTTCCTGGCCCAACCCAGCAGATGGAGTAGTCTGCAGCTCTTTAGCTTGGAACACAGGCGGAAGTCAGAGCTCAGCTGGTCTAGGAGAGAGGGTTTGATTTGATTTTTTCTATTATTTGGATTTGATTTATCTACATCCACAACTAAGGTGATCTCATGGTTTTCGGCAGGATTTAATTTTTTGTTGCTGCCAGGACTGCCCTATAAACAGCTAAGTGATCTTTAACGTGCACAGTGTTGTGATCTGTGCAGGACCTCCCTTTTATCGCCTGTCTTCGATGGGACTAGGTGTCGATCCACCTACCTGGATCAGGGGGGGGTAGATTTTGCTTGAAAAAACCATTCAACCGTTGGCAGGGCAGAATTCAGAAACCACTACCTCTTGGTTGGAGAGCGATCACCTGCCTCTGGACTACCGAGTCCCTAGGGCCTGAGGGAGGAAAGGGGGGGGGGGGAGAGGATGGTGAGTAGAATGACAAGCCTGAAATTACGGCCAATCTTCTGAAGTATGTGTGTGTGTGTGATTGTATCTGGCAGCCTAAACTCATCATGTGCAAATAAAAGCATCACTAGAAATGTTATTGTAGGAACGCTAAACCACTGATGTCACATGTAAATACATGTACAAACATATATAGAAGTATTATATAAGTAATAATTTTAAGATGGATAAAAGTTAAAGATGAATTTAAAGTCCCATATCCCCAGACAAGTGCAGGCTCACCGACTGTAAATCATTTATCCCCAGTGGGTAATTTCATTGAGAGGCCTTCTCAATTTCCAAGGGAGCATACAGAACAGCACCCTGCACGGCACCTTATAACAATACTCTGACATAATCTTCCTCTACCTATAGAGAGTACTCATTCATACCTGAGTCAA